>NQII01014258.1:0-19474 GCA_002778355.1 Clitarchus hookeri | reverse complement strand
TTCGAATCAATACCTGCGCCCATCCGGTCCTGCTCCGGCCGTCCGCCTAGCTCCGTTCCGACACCTCGCAGTGTGCACGCGACTTGCCACACAGCTGTTCGCTTCGTCGTTCATCGTACACTTTCGAAAACACTGCTCGTGCCATTTCTGGTTAGTTGCATTCTTACTACTCGCCTCCCACCAAGGCGAACAGGGTTCAATTCCCAACACACATATTTTCTCCCGGTTTTATTTATATTATTTATAAACAAAATGTTATAATTTGTACATTAAAAATAAGTAAAAGTTCAATTGAACTAAAAGTAAGACACTCTTATGTTAACGAAAGTATAAAGCACTTATGATACACGACATATACAGTATGAATCGCCTAAAACTTGCACCGCGTNAAGTATAAAGCACTTATGATACACGACATATACAGTATGAATCGCCTAAAACTTGCACCGCGTATATTTCTTAAATTAAATGTGCTATCGATGTGCTGGTTTCACAGAATTGAAGTTTAAAGAAGGGCTCATGAATTGCAGCACAGACACAGGTACAATGCCTATTCACATCACGAAAATAAAACTATAGGAAATTATGTCAATGGTGTGTTTGCCGGATTCTAATGCAAGCAGTTCACAACCTATCGTAATATGACGCTTTAGAAATACCGACAGTTGTCTGCTTCATTTAACTGCTTAGTTACGAAACTACGGTGTTTGTATGCGTGTTTCGATTCGGTTTCCGTTAAACAGATTGCGTTGGGACCTCCTCGTCAGTACTTGGTGATAGTTCACTCAGCCTAGACTAGGGCGTACTGGAAGATGGTATTTACTAATACCGAAGAAGCTGGCATTCTCATGGTGTATGGCGAATGTAGGAAGAATTGTTTGTTCTTGAAGGGTGTACGCTGAACGATATCCCAATAGACGTCGACAATCTCGACAATTATTTGCGAACCTCTTTGACCAATTACGGGAAACAGGAAGTATAACACCTCGAAAACGTAACAGAAACAAACGAGTGACCAGATAATAGGGCGATATTAATGTTTTAACTGCTGTTGCTGTAAACCCTCAAGTTAGCTGCCGTGAAATTGCAAGCAGGAGTGACATGAGTCAGGCAAGTGAACTACGCATTCTACGCCGTCATAAGTTCCATCTGTTTCATGTCTCTCTCCACCAAGATGATCCACGGAAACGATTTTGAGAATCGTGTCAACTTTTTTACATGTGCATTAAGATATAATACACCAAATTTGTCATGTACCTTGTTTTAGCGATGAAGCAACATTTAAACATCGTGGCCTAGTTAACATCAGAAACATGCGCTATTGGTCAGAAATTAATCCCCATTGCTTCGTCAGGTGGAACGTCATCTCTTCCATGGAGTGTAAACAGGCATTGTTCAATTTTAAATATGTAACTTTGTTCAAGAAAAACATATTATAGTAAGTATTAAAATCTGTGTCTGAGCTACAATTGTCAGCCCTTTTCTAAACTTCAATTCTGTGAATTCAGCCTATCAATAGTGCCTCTCATTTCAGAAATATTTGCGGTGCAAGTTTTAGGTGGTTCATTCTGTATAGGATACAAGCAATAACGTCATATATGGGATAATTTTTCAAAGGTTTGATTTAAAAAGGTTGGAGATACTGCGAATACACTATATGCAGTGGTGTGGTAAATTTGCTAACTTTTTTCTTGGGGTGTTATTTATTTAGATACTCTGGAGCTGGGGTAGTTATACAAGATGTACAAAAATATTTGAGTAATATAGCTATGTTTAAAATGGAGAATTGTGTTTGCAAAGAGATGAGTGTAGAAACGCGAATTTCCAATTTGAAGTACGTGACTTTATAAAAATTGCATAAGTCATTAACGGTTATTTTGTTAATAAAGTTTCCCAAACAAATATGTAGGTAAACTCATGGAAAAAGTTCTCCATGGCTTCCAATAACAGTATGGAATTCCATCGTGTGAACATTGCTTGACATATCGGTCTATTGTGTAAAACCGGTCAATAATTGTTGCATCTTTCAAGGCCCCGTATAATAGGGTAATTGCAGTTTGGTAGACAAGATTCGAATAATATAATGTATGTAGTAATCTGTATAACAGTGACCTGACTGACTATTTTATCAACTCATAACCCAAACTGATCAAACTAGAAACATTATTCTAGGAGCGGATTTCCCTTACTTAGGATTCAGGCACTCACTAAAGCCGTGTTACAATCTAAAGAATACTCTTTCGAGAGAGCACTCGTTCACACAACCTGGCGAGAGCACTGCGTCGCGCTCTCGCTATGTGAAATTGAGACAACCACTGTCTAGTCCCAACGTCAAGTAGACAGATGATGCCAATAAGTAAGAAATCACGTTAAGATAAAATCACGGTCATGGCTATTGTAAATAATCTATGTACGTTCGAAAAAATCCATAAATGGTTACAGCACTAGCCGGAATAATAGTAAGCGTATAAAATACTACTATTATTGTTTTATATTTTACCATAATGTTGCAACAAAGTGACAAATAATACGAGAATTTGTAAGAATACCTTTTTATATTTTAAAAGTAGGTGCTACGTAAGTCATTTGGTGTCTAAAACAGTTTCAATTATTCACTTACAGGTAAAATTCGACGTGAGATTTTGCCCAGAAAGCTACTTTCACCATATTCTAACAATTAAAAAATATAAATAAATATGGCGCGTGGTCAGAGAGCGCGAGAGAGCGCCAGCGAGTATACAACTTCGTGCTCTCTCTGTGCTTTCGCTCTTTCGCGCTCTTTCCGACGAACTGACACGAACAGGGAGCGTTCCCTCCGACGTCACAACGACGTGGCCGCCAGAGCGAGAGCACGATAGAGCGCTATCTGGACCAACTGAGACACGGCCTTAGAATGGATTTTTAAGAATTTGGCATTAGAAGAGGTGAAAATGTATAATGGGTTTTTATGGAATGTTCAATATCCTTTAATCCCTAAGTGATACCGCAGTGCTTCTTTCTTATAATACAACATACACTGGAGAGCCAAAAAGGCGTGCG
Organism: Clitarchus hookeri; assembly: GCA_002778355.1. Classification (NCBI taxonomy): domain Eukaryota; kingdom Metazoa; phylum Arthropoda; class Insecta; order Phasmatodea; family Phasmatidae; genus Clitarchus; species Clitarchus hookeri. Next base: position 16,435 of record NQII01014258.1, on the reverse strand, counting down.
TATGCAAATAACAGAGGTATGGAACCAATCAGAGTAACGCGATGCGGTCGGCAGCGCCTATTTAAGACAACAAGCGTCTGACAAAGTTGCTAGATCGGTTACTGCTGCTGCAATGGCAGGTTATCCAGATTTAAGTGAGTTTGAACGTGGTGTCATAGTCGGCGCACGAGAGATGGGACATAGCATCTCCGAGGTAGCGATAAAATTTGGATTTTCGCGTACGACTACTTCACGAGTGTACCGTGAGTATCGATAATACGGTAAAACATCAAATCTTCGACATCGCTGCTGCCGGAAAAAGATCGTGAACGAACGGGACAAACGATGACTGACGAGAATCATTAAACGTGACAGACATGCAACCCTTTCTCAAATTGGCGCATATTTCAATGCTGGGGCATCAACAAGTGCCAGCGTGCGAACTATTCAAAGGACCATCATTGATATGGGCTTTCGGAGCCGAAGGCCCACTCGTGTACCGTTGTTGACTGCACGACACAAAGCTATACGCCTCGCCTGGGCCCGCCAACGCCGTCATTGGACTGTTGATGACTGGAAACACGTTGCCTGGTCTGGCGAGTCTCGTTTCCAATTGTATCGGGCGGATGGACGTGTACGGGTATGGAGACATCCTCATGAATCCATGGACCCTACATGTCAACAGGAGACTGTGCAATCTAGTGGAGGCTCTGTCATTGTATGGGGCGTGTGCAGTTAGCATGAAATGGGACCCCTGATACGTCTAGATATGACTCCGACAGGTGACAGATACGTAAGCATCCTGTCCAATCACTTGCACCCATTCATGTCCATTGTGCATTCCGACGGACGTGGACAATTCCAGCAGGACAATGCGACACCTCACACGTCGAGAATTGCTACCGAGTGGCTACAGGGACATTCTTCTGATTTTAGACACTTCCATTGGCCATCTAAATCACCAGGCATGAACATTATTGAGCATATTTAGGATGCCTTGCAAGTGCTGTTCAGAAGAGATCTCCACCGCCTCGCACTCCTATGGATTTGTAGACTGCCCTGCAGGATTCATGGTGTGAATTGCCTCCTGCATGCCTTCAGACATTAGTCGAGTCCATACGACGTCGTCTTGCGGTACTTCTGCGTGCTCGCGGGGGCCCTACACGATATTAGGCTGGTATACCAGTTTTTTTTGGCTCTTCAGTGTATACAAATAACTAAAAACGTTTTTTCGTAATTCCACGTTTAAAGATGTGAAATATGAGTGAAATGTATTTTCCAAGAACCTAAATATATTTTATATTTTTATGATACCGGCGCGCTTTTATCACCAAACTCATATACATTAAATTCTTAACTACTCGTTTTAAGATTTTTCATGGATCAGCGCTCAAGGAGGCGAACAGTTGTAATGTGTGTGTTTAAGAAATGCTCAATATCCTTTAAGCCCGTTAAGTTGTCGGTGTGTTTTTACTTCAAATGTTACATACTTAGACGCTTAAAAATAATTCACGTTTGTTCTAAGAGAGTCCAATAGGGTAAAACCTTTTTTTTCACGCAATTTTAAATATTTTTTTATCTGAAATGAAAATGCGGTACTTTCGTTTCAACACTAGTACAAATAAAAATTAAAATACCCAGTAATAATATTTTTTTACAAAATTCAACCTTTAAAAGATGTGAAAATATGTAAAATACATGTTCGTGGAATCTTCAATATCTCTTAAACATGTGATATTGCGTTGTTTTTTGCTTCACGATACTACAAATACAGGTGCATAATAATTAATTATAGGAATTTTTAAATTTCTTATTACATCTTAAATCCTATCACTGTGGTTTTTATTGCTTCAGGAGACTACTTATGCAACTACCTAAATCCAATTCACTGAGCCAGTTAAAAAAATTCAAATCTCGGTAGGCGGGAGGCGAAGGTGAGTGCAATGCTCTGTTTAATTTCCATTACTTATTCGACTAGAGAAGTTTCGGCACAACGGAGCGGAGGCGCTGTTGGTTAATTCTGTTCGCGGTTTTTTCACGCTTTTTTTCAAACTTTTGAAAAATCACACCATGTATCAGGGTGCTCGGTTGTTTCCTAAATATGTCACGTATCACAAGCGTTTTATAATTGTGTTAACATGAAAAAGTACCTTTTTTTTTATTTAAAATTTACTTATATTTTGTCTGTAAATTATAATATTTCGTTCATAATTAATATGGATGAAATCGGGATGAAATGTGAGTGTTGGTAATGACGAGTAATAAATAGTTCGCATGCAAAATATTATTACTCAGGTTGCGCACGAGTGCGTTGTCCTTTTGGTGTAATTTTCTAGGCTGGGCTAAGCTTTGTTTGCATGAAGCGGATGAATATCACGAAAGTAAAACGTAGAATGTTAGCAGGTCTTCAGAAAAGTTGTAAGTAACAGTACTGTATTGTATGGGGCTTATTATCGTCCCCCGGTGTCATGCCTGAAGGGTTATCAGGGGACGGCTTACAAACTAACTTACCACCAAACTTAAGCTAACTTTCATGCCTTACTCGGGATTTGAACCCAAACCTCCCGCACCCCAGACCGGCGGCGCACCAACCGACTGCGCCACGGGATTTTGGGATCCGGGACTGGAAGTAACCCTTGAATGGATTATAATTGTGAAGAGGACTACGTGTTTTGGAGGGCTCGGGCAGGCCACGGGCATTAATTTTTCACATCTATTCTTTTTTTTTTTGTGGGTATAAATACATATATTGTTGTCATTTTAATAACAGTTTTTTCTGGTTAAGTATGTTGAATGAGCCAGTGTATTACTAACAATTTTTTTCCTATTTTATATTAACTGGAAAGTTAAAATTTTCAATAGAAATCCACTGTAATAAACTGTTTTTTCATTATTCAATCTCCTGCATTTACAATTTGAAGGATTGGCAACACTGCGGGGCCTGCCTCAACACCGCAGGTGGAGATTGTCCACAGACCACGTTACTTGTGTTCAGGTGCAACGGACCACGTAATGTACATTAGTGTATTGATGCAACAAAGTGACTACTGCAATTTAAAAAAACTTATTACAATAGTGGATATTCACAGTACCTCTAACGTTCCTACTAGTGAAATTAATCTATTTAAGGAATGACAACACAGTATTATTAATACTTTAAAATAATTAACAAGTCCATCACGTAAATGAAAAGTAATATGTTGCTTTTCGTTCGTCAAATGGAAGATTTTGTAAAGCTTCCAGCATTAGTTTTGGTGATTCTAGAAGTTGCTGAAAGTTCTGAACACATTTTCTTAACGAAAATAATTGTGTAGCATGAATACGGACGGCTTTTAGTGAGCTCTAAATGGTTTCCACCTTGTGGGTACCCGTCACCAACAAAGTTTTTATTTTATATTCGTTACTAGCTTACCCGGCCACGCGTTGCTGTGGCATAAAATATTTTGGTTCTATTAATTTCTGTGAAATTAATTTAAAGAAGTATATGTATATATATAAGTATATGTATTTATGTAAAAAAAACATTGAGAACAACAAACTGAAATGTTAAAACAGACAGCTGTCAACAAAGGTGCTTCCTGACGCGAAAGCATGGTAAAAATGAACTTTTGCAGATTTTAGTACCTAAATTCCAATTTCAGTGTTTTTTTAAGGTATTACAAATAAATTAAATGAAAACGTTTACATAAAATATAACAAGGGTGAATATAAGATCGTGTCTTAATTCACTGTAATATATGCTTAGCAAAAGAGGCCTATATTTTACAAAAAAAATAAACATAGGCTGCTACAAATCAAAAATGAAAAAATGTCCATAATCAAGCAATCTTTAAAAATTGCCAAAATATTTCATAACGTGATTTAAAATATTTCTTGAAGTAACTCAAGCGACCTTAGTTCAACATAAATTGCTTAATTTAAGTTCGTGAGTTAGTTTATATTATTGTGCGTTCAAAATACGCTATAATTGTGATTCTGGAATGCCCTTGTGCAAAAAATATGATGCTATCTATTTTTGTATGCGAGGAAATAGTACTTGTAAGTAATGTCTATCAGTTGAACAGTATTTCACACAAAAATAAAATAATGACTTTTTTCTTTGTCAGCACGCTTACCGACTACTGTTCACTGCTATAGTCTATTCGCGGTTTCTTCACACTTTTTGAATGACACCTTTGAAAAATCACCCCGTGTATGACGTGTTTGGTTGTTGCCTAAATATGTCATATATCACAAGAGTTGTATACTGACTTTAACATAAAAGTACGTTTTTTTTAATTGAACTTCTACTTATGTTTTATTTATAAGTCATAATATTTCGTTTATAATTAATATGAATAAAAACAAGGAGATAATAGGTTTGTTGGCAATGCCTGGTAATAAATTGTTCTTATGCAAAATATTACTACACGGAGTGCGAACGAATGCAGTGCGGTGTCCATCAGGAGTAATTTCACAGACTCGGTTAAGTTTTGTTTGCACGAGGTGGAGGAACATCTTGGAAGTAGAACTTGAGCAGGGATCCAAAAAATTTGGAAGAAATTTTTTATTTTTTTTTATTTTTCAACGTAGCTATGTTTTCTGAGGAAATTACGTTGAATATTATTTTTGTTTCAAAAAATTATCTTTAAAAATTATGATCTGAGAAGGAATTTCTTTAACTTTGAGCCCCCATTTAAACTCCGTGGCTGCAAGGTCGTACGCAGAGCTCTTAAGCTTCTACCAAAACATTTCAACTCTACATATTGCATCAAATGCTTGCTCTTTATAGCGACTGNTGCAGAGCTCTTAAGCTTCTACCAAAACATTTCAACTCTACATATTGCATCAAATGCTTGCTCTTTATAGCGACTGTTTTGTCAGATAAAAATTATGCCAAACATCTTTCTGAGATTTAAGAGTCATTTTTAACAAACCCTCTTAAAACTTGTCCTGCCAAATACCCGTTATTTTTAATGAGTGGTTTGTCAAATAGCAGTTCTCTCGAAACCTCGTCAGTTATTTAAGAGACATAATTTCTGCCAAAACTCCTATTGAGTTACACGCTTCAATGTTAAATGATTATCTGATTAAAAGGGTTGTTCCGTCAGAAGCCTGTCTAAAATCTATCGTACTTATTTTTTAAAAACGCCTTTCCTGTCGAAAGTTTGCCCTGATAAATGTCTGACTTGCCAAATTAGTGTTCTGCTTATGTCTTTTCTCAAAATGATTATTTGGTCAAATTTAAGTTCTGTCAAACACCAATCTCATATTTTACTAAACCTTATTTTGCCAACTCTTATTTTTGTTAAATGACAGTTAGATTAGATTATTATTTTGTCAAATGACGATTCCGGTAAACTACTGCCTGAAATTTAAAGGACTCATTTTTTTGATAAATGCCTGCTGTGTTAAATTACTCTTATATTTAGTTCTGCAAATAATGCTTGCTTGAGTTTCATGAAGCGCATTTTATTACATAGGACTACGTTTATTTCAATCAGAATTCCTGTCCTGGCATTTATCGGTCAACTGGCAAAACGGTCGTTTTTCCAAATGCAGTGATTCTCAAACCAAGATCCGTGTCTTGGTCCTAGGTGGTTCGTGAAATATTTTTATGACTCATTTGTTAATTTATTTAAGCTTTTCTACAATGAAATTTTTTAATATGAGATTTTTGTATTTATAGTGTCAAGTTTTTACTATGATAATTAATTTTAATGAGTACTTAAATCANTTTTTAATATGAGATTTTTGTATTTATAGTGTCAAGTTTTTACTATGATAATTAATTTTAATGAGTACTTAAATCAGTATCCATATGTTGTCTTACTTGAATGGAAGAGGTTCCGACGCAGTGGTACGTGTCACGTTGAAAGTCTACACCTAGTGAAACATGCTAAAGGAAAGTTTGAGTACCACCCCTAACAGCTTAGNTACTTGAATGGAAGAGGTTCCGACGCAGTGGTACGTGTCACGTTGAAAGTCTACACCTAGTGAAACATGCTAAAGGAAAGTTTGAGTACCACCCCTAACAGCTTAGTCGACTTGAGTCAAGCTTCTCAAGCTGTGAAAGCCAACAAGTTTGAATAAAACTTGAATAAAGCCACCATATATGGTGTCGAGCCTGTATCAAGCTTGCCTTGGAAATCTGCAGACATAATTCAAGCCATCTTCAAGCTTGCCAAAAGCAAGTATGTGTTAAGGCCCTTTCACATCGTCAAATTGTTCTTCAAATTACCTTTAATTTTTATTTAATTCACTTCATTGAATGCTATATTACGTCATACGAACGTCATAATCGCGGTCATTTTCTCTTTTAATTCCTTAAATATCTCGTTTTCCTTCAAGATTTTCATTTTGAACATGTTCTATATTTTTTTTAAACCAAAATTTAATTTGTTTATCACAGATTTTCTGACAATATTAATGTAAGTGATTTCATAATAATAGAGTTGTTTGCCCATATTTTAAGTTTTTACAAAAAAGGATACATATTTTTAAAAAATAAAATACACAATAATATGAAGAAAATTGTTGCCGTTAAACTAATTATTTTCGTGTCGTGCATGAGTCGCAGATATTTCTAAAAATTTACTTTTGATTTTTATTTAACTGGTTTTATTAAAAAGTTTCTGATACATTTTCTAGTGCAGAAATGAAAGCTTTTAAATGCAGTTCATTGAAAGGCCAATGAAGTGATTTTTAAGTTTAGTTAATTGAATTCATGTAACTGAATTCAATACATTTATTCATGAAAAATTTGGCTTTAATCAAGCTTGAATGACACGTGATATGAAAGGCTTGATCGGCAAAGAAAATTGAAGTAAATTTGCCTGATTGTAACAAGCTTATTTATGCTTTCTGGGACTGGTTTATTCTGGTAAACTACTCGTCGATCAAGTGACGACAGTTCTGCCAAACATTTGTGGGATATTAAGGGCTCCACTTGGCTGGCGCAGGTTTGTTATAAAGCACGTGATTCAAAAATGGTTGGATTTTTTGTAATGGTGTCTAAATAGGAATAGCACTTAAGAAACATTTCGTGCCCAAAGACAAGTTTCAAGTTTTTAATTTCAACCCCAGCGATAATTTTTTTGCGTGTAAACAGGGTCAAAAAGGGTGTTTTCTGGACCAGTTTAAATCTTCTAAATTTTCTATACAGAAACTTTAGAATTGTCTTTAGACATGCATCGTAATATTATCTTTAATAGTGTGTCGTAAGAATACAGCGTCACAACTTGGATTTACTTTTACGAGTGTCGCAGACGGAAAGACTATGCGCCAGTTGGGCGCCTTATGGATAGAGGCGAAGGGGCAAGTAGTGAGTGAGCAAAAGTCGACCTTAGAGCTCACGCGATTCGAAACTTCGAAAGCGCAAAACACCTGCAGGCAGGCGGAACTCTCAAGGGTGTTGGCCACGGAGAATTTTGTTATTTTACATTTATATTCACATATTGTTCAACTTGTGGACATTATCTCTGACTAAATTTTCCTCAGATATATTTTTTAGATAGTAGGATTGTTTGCAAAATGACATGTCAAATAGAAAATTTACTGTTTTTGTAAGGTACAAATAAATTAAAGCAAACTATTTATAGAAAATGTAACATGTGACAACTGAAATGTCTTGTCTTAATACATGTTAAGTTATATTTAGCAAAAGTTATTTTCCAAAATTTTAGGAGCAGCCACAAATAAAAATATGCAAGAATATTCTTATTTCCAGATTTTTTTTTATTGCCAAAAAACATTTTCTTGTACAATTTTATAGACGTTTTGTAGCAGTACTTGGCATCTTCTTTCAGTGCGTATCATTTCATTCCTGTAGATAATATAGTTTTCATTATTTTTACATTTCTAAAACAGTAAAAAAATTTATTTCGACATGTATTTATGCAAACTCTATGCACGCTATTTTTTTTATATGAAAGAGTAATTACTGATGGTGTCTTAAAGATTAACAGTATATGGTATAAGCTGTTCGTGGTAAACTGAGAACTTTTGAAAGCTCTGCTTTAACATTTACTTCTATACAAATTGTGTATTCTTCCGCCATATGTAAAGTTAACATTATGATGGGCCTGATCACTTTTTTTATGCGTCGGAAAAGTGAAACTGCGGAATTATATAAAAGTAAATATTTTACTAATTTGATTATTCTTACATTAATATGCTTTTAAAGAACAGAAAGCAAAGAAAATCACTGCGGTATTCACAAATGTTTACCAAACACTTTAAATTCAACGTTACCGCGTGGAACTACTTTTCCTCCGTTCTCGCCATTTTACTGGACGCACGCCAGTCAGTGTACTCGTTCAAATATATGCAGGAAGGGGAAGTGACATTTTCTAAGGTTGATTTCGAAATTTCTCACTTTATCGTGAACAGCCTTGAGAAGTATCTCCTGCCCTGAGTATGGTTGAGTGAGGGGGTGAGTGGAGAGATTTAGGCGGTTTTTAACATCGAGGTCTTGATAGCCGATGAGGGTGAGGCGAGGTGAGTATGGAGCAGCGCCGGAATGAAGGCGTGTGGGAAACGGTAAACCCGCCGACCAGCAGCATCGTCCAGAACGCTTCCCACATGCGAAAAACCGGGGGCGACCCCGCTGGGAATCGAGCCCAGTTCGCCTTGGTGGGAGGCGAGTAGTCTAAACCACTACACCACAATCCCACCCCCTTCCAGTGTAAGGGTATCTTATTACCTGCGCGGTAGAGAGAGCAAGCTGAATGGGATGTGGTGTGNGTCACGGTATAAACGTGGGTGGCTTCCCGAGATTGTTTTGGACGTAGATGTATAGCCATTTGCGTCGCTGCACCATCCTCTATACCCTGTACTTCTGATTTGCTTTTTAATTTTAGGAATACTTCAAATGGGGTAGCATTCAATATATCTAAATTCGTTTTCGGTTCTAACCGTAGATAAAACTACTTTGGGGCAAAATTAGCTTCTACGGGTTATATATTTTGGGTATACTATTACAGTCACTTCTTGGACTGACTGGCGCCCCGAGTGTAGTCAACCACACTTCATGACGTCCACGAACTTATTGACTGTTATGCATATGACTATAGCTAAAATTACATATACATCTATTGTCTGTTGCCATATCATCTATAGCTGGACTTGAGTAAATTTCTCGTAGAGAACTAAATACGCGTTTTAGATCAAACAACTTAGTGTAAATTTTTTGGCAAAGTTGTAGGTTGCAATACTTTCAGGTGAGTAGTGTATATATAAGAAAATTTGATCACATTTCAATTTTTTTAGATATCAATATTCTAATTGTAATTCTTAAATTTCTCATCAAATATCAAGAAAATTGGTTTTATAAGCAAATCTTTAATAATTCAATTAATTTCTCAATTGTTAAAAAAAATAATATGTGTAGATTAACTATGTGGTGCATGTTATTTATGGCAAAGACAATGCTGGGAATAAAATTAACTATAATGAAATATTAGTATAACAAATACGTTGAGTAATAAATTTTCTGATTATGTTCTTAATAATCCTGAAGGACTTCCATGTTTAATTTCAATATTAAATCTTATTTCTCATAATTTTAGGAATTATGAATATCACTGCAAAGGATAATTAAATTGGGAATTAAATAATTTAACTCTCTCCTCGAAATTCATCTTCCTGGTTATAATTACTGTGCCCCATCCACAAAAATAAATGAAAGATTATAAAGAGGTCATAAAAGAATAAATAAGTTAGATGAAGCCTATAAACATAATGATATTGCTTATAGAGACCATATAGGAATCCAGACACAAATCTGATAAAATTCTTTAAAAAGAAGAAAAGAAATAGTGCTGAATAAAGATAATCCAATTGGTAAAAAAAAAACTTTAGAAGTTGTTGCTAGAATGGTATTCACAAAAAGTAAATTAGAATGGGGAATTAAAAATTCATTTTAACAACTATGAAATAATGAGATTAAATAAAAAATTTAAGAATGTAAATGATTTCATTAACTCATTTTAACAACAACAAAATTTTTTTAAAGAAATAACTGGTGCTGTGCTTAAAATTGGGGTATTTTTAACATTTTTGACTCCAATTTTAGGTTTATTAAGTAGTTTAGCTTGAGGAGCTATCACTATGTATAATTCAGTTGAATTTACAAGAAAAAATGAAAAAGTAGAAGAATGAAAAAAATATAATTTAGCAATAAAAAATAAAATGGGAAAGAAATATTTTTAAAAAAATTCACACCATCCACTTTATCTAGTATTGATATAAAATATGTTATAAAATAAAAAATGTAGAAATGTTTGTATAGGTACTTGATGAATTACCAAATAAAATAAATAATAAATGATTGTGCTGTAGTTAATTAAGATATTTCATCAATCCAAAAACCCGCCGGGTTTATTACCAAATTAACAATTATACTTATTATTTATATCCGTTTAGTCAAAATAATATTCTTAGGGAATGAATAAATTATTTCAAAACTAATCAAAATTATTTTAATGATGAAAGAATACAAAATTTTAATTCTGTTATTTGTGGTCATTTCTGTTTCCTAAAGCATAAACATTTTACCATATAATTTATTAATTATTAAAAGACAGATTTATACGGGAAGCCATTAATCAGTTTTTGGCATAAATGTTTGTGAATTTATTATAAAATAAAATAATAATTACAAACATAAATTTTAATGGATTTGTTAAAAATAAAAACTATATGATTCCCAAGGAAGACTTTAAAACTTCTTACATATATCAAAATGATGCATTTAATGAAAACATTGATAATCTGAATTATGCCATTATTCGTGATGTTATTAAATCTGGATTGAGTCAGTTTCATGCCAGCATAACAAAAATATGTGCTCTTAAATCAAATTTAACAAAATATAATAAAATGAAAAGTTAAATAATTTTATAAAGGATATTTTAATAAATCAATTAAATATTATTACAAAAAATTAAAATTTTGATAATTTTATAAAATATGTTGTTTAAAAAATGTATTAGATAATTATATTGAAAACTAAAATTTTTATCAGTTTTAAATGGCTGTCTTAATAAATTTTATTTATTATAAATTTTATTATTATAAAAATGAAAACTTTAATAATTCTTATAAAAAATGTTTTAAAAATGAATGGAATGAATTGGTTAAAAATTAAAATTTTTATTAATTTTAGTAAATAAAGCTTTATAAAACAATTATGGTTAATCTTATTTATAAAATAATAGATAATGAAATATTATAAATTTAATAAGAATATTAAATCATATGTTTTTAAATTGATGATTTAATTTGGTTGAAAAAAATTAATTATTTGAATAATTATAAATTTTATGTTGCTTTATAAAATTAATTATATTAATATATTTAAAAACGGTAGATTCTATGACTTGAAAGAACAACATAGAATTTATCATGATATAATAAAAATAATCTTATTCCTAATAGAATTAATAGTAAAACTAATTAATTAAATAAAAAATAAAAAAGTATTTTGTTTTCAAAAAAATTTAATTAATATGTTAAAATTACAAATTATAATAATAAATAATAATGAACTTTATAAAATTAGTAGTTGACATAAATGTTTACAAAATTTTTCTATGCATAATTTAGATATAAAAATAATTTCCCTAAGTTAGTAAGTGAATTTGAAAATTAGATCACACTTTTGTGGCCGCTGTACATATGTATACACCTAGAGTAATTGGTAACATTAATGAATATGAATCTCTTGCTTTCAGCTTGTTACTGGTGATGGCTCCACTGAAGAAGGCCTCATGGGAATTCACCATGTTTTAGCAAGTTCCGCTCAATTTGGCACCTAGGTGAGAATTGTTTATCTTGTGCGGTGTTTAACTTGTGTGCCTTTAAATGTCCATCGAAACCAAACATTGGTGTTCTGGGCAGGATGAATGCGGGTTTTATCAACATTTTGTTAGTTTACCGCACAAGCAGTGATTTGGCTTAGTTACGCGCAACCATTAGTGAATTCTTCTGTGCCCCCGATACGTGGTCGAAACAGTGATTTGGAAGTGTGTGCGCTTGACGATGGAAGTCTTGAAGTTTAAACTTTGTCGTATATATTTTACAGCAGCTTGAAGCGTCATGTGCACTCGTGAGATTTAGCCCTTGTTTATCCTATGGGGGATTGCTGTTTATTTTGAGGTTAGGTTTCGGCAATGGAGTGTTTTGTGTATTTGTCGCTAAACAGCAACTGCACTTCTACTTTTAGTGTTCGGCGACGTTTCTAATTTTCTTCCCGCTATTTTGTGGCCTTACATCGCGGCAGAGATAAAGGCAGCCTTGTTACATCTCCGTTTGTCCAAAAGCCGACTCACACGACCACACGATCTTGCAAAACGTGTCGTTAGCGATCCCACGCAACATAATTTGTTTCGTGTTACATTACGTGATCTTAAATCAAACTTCGAAGCTGATCATCTGACGGTAGGAGTTGCTGGAGAAGGCACAGCCGACGGTGATGCAGAGACGCGTGCAGCTCGTCTCGAGGACTTTGACGACAGGTATTACACAATCATGACCCTCCTGGATACGCTAGATCAGAAACCACCAGACAGTTCATCCACCGCTTCTTCCAACTGTAAGTCACATGTTCCACTTCCGAAAATAGAGCTTTCAACATTTGCTGGAGACCCCAAGCAGTGGGTAAATTTCTCAAATCTGTTCTCCACACTCATTTCCGACCACCTCGATTTAACAGCAGTTGAAAAACTTTCATATCTGAAGTCTTTCCTTGCAGGGGAACCCCTTAGTATGATTCAGGTCCTCCCAATAGCTGATGTAAACTTTGAAATTGTATGGAAGATGCTTATTGATCGGTTTGAAAAAAAAGGTTGATTGTTTCTCTGCATTTAGAGTCTTCGTCAGATGCTCCCTTAGTTACAAGTTACTCTCCCGCGTCATTAGGAAGGTTGATGACTATAATCACCGAAAATATAGCATCACTTGAGACCCTTGAGATACCTGTACGTCAATGGGATTTGATACCGTTGCATATCCTTTGCAAGCTGTTAGATGTACCTCCCTAGGCCTTGAACAGCAGCTCTCTGTCTACTTTGTCAGAGATCGTCAGTTTCCTGCAGAAATATTGCCAGGCCCAGGAAGCTGTTTCATCATCTCGCAATGGTATCTCTCCAATTCAGTCGTCAAAATCAAAGTCTTCTGTGTATGCAGTTGATCGCAAGGCAGTGAGTAGAGCACGTCAATCATTATCAAAAGTATTTATTTCCAACTCTTCTGCGCCAGGTTCTCAGTGTGATGGCGGCGAAAACAGACTATATCGGTGCCCATAGATTTTAACCTTGGCCCCTAACGAGTGCTATCAGGTAGTCAAGTCACGTTTTGGTGCTTAAAATGTTTGCATCATCTCACCCGTCCAAGACGTGTTCCTCAAAAACAAGTTTTCGTGTTTGTGGTACCAGACATCCAGGCACGGATGCAGAGATCAGTTTTAGAAGAGGAGAGGGGGGCTAATTTCTTTAAAGTAACAAGGCCCTACAGATATCTTTCCACACATTTTAGNTAGTTTTAGAAGAGGAGAGGGGGGCTAATTTCTTTAAAGTAACAAGGCCCTACAGATATCTTTCCACACATTTTAGCTAGATAACTTACATATACGTACTTAACCTAGCTCATTGTGCCAGTTGTATTGGCACTTGTTTCATGTCACTGTAATTCCATTAATTTTCTTTCTTATTTGATTGGTTTTTAACCAAATAATCTTTTTTTATTTGAACGTGCTCTTGTTATGCTTAATTGTTTTGTTTATTCACTTTGAATTTGTAAAACAATATTGATCCTTTGAAAATTGTGTAATGTTTAAATGTTTATATGTGTAATTTATTTTATGCCTTTGTTTAAAACTAATAATTCTCAATGTTTGTTAATTATTTGCGTACATAATATGGTGTAAAATCTTAATTTCAGTTAGCAAAATGGAAAACGTTTTTTGTGTATTATTATGTCTTTCTCGACTTTCAGGTTATGTATCGATTAGTCGTGCGAGACCATGAAGTCNAACGTTTTTTGTGTATTATTATGTCTTTCTCGACTTTCAGGTTATGTATCGATTAGTCGTGCGAGACCATGAAGTCCGGAGCATTCTTTGGTATTTATAGATTTCCGCTACGTGTACTTCCTTCTTCGCATTCTAACCATACCGCATGTAGACAGCTCAAGATATATTCTGGTGAAATCTGTTTTCATCCTTGAGATGAACTAGTATTTTTTATCTGCCGTTTTGGATAAAATTTGTTTCTGGATATTTTTTTTTTTTGTATTCAGACGTGATAGTATTTGTGTTTACGATCCTCTTGCTAGCTGTTTGTTATTTTCTATCGGTTCACCGTTGCGTCTGATGGCTTAACCTCGTTGCCAATTTGAATTCTTATAGGGATGTGAGCTGCACACCTATTCGTGGCGTGGTCGTTTTGGACCATGATTCCACTTCTTTGGCCAGCACCGCTGTAACATATGCAATGTCGTTTTCGTCTTACACATAATACCTAGACTATTTTTGCCTGCTGCATGTGCTTGGGAGTGCTCCGAACTTTCAGTCTTCTGAGGCTACGTTTCTTGTCTAATAATTAATTGATTTTTTTTTTTACAATCAACTACAGAATTTTTTTTAATCGCTTCCAGGAACCATGTGTCGCCATGCAGACGCTTTAGACTACTCAGCTAACGAAACACACAGTGCAACAGGGTTGTATACACATTACAACACCACCCTTTCCATCATTCAAATAGACTGGGGCTAGTTGGCATAGTTTTTTGTTTTTGATTTTTTCACATTACAACACCACCCTTTCCATCATTCAAATAGACTGGGGCTAGTTGGCATAGTTTTTTGTTTTTGATTTTTCAAATTTTTTGTATGATACGTAGACAGATTCTGATGAATGTTACTGTCAGCCTAACTCCTTAGCTACAAAACCCACTAGAACCCATTAATTAAAATGTTCTTTAAGGGGCATGTTCAGCCCGTTTCCTAAAGGCTTCCAACTATGCCAACTTACCCCAGGTACGAGGTAAGTTGGCATGCCCCATGAGGTTAGTTGGCATAGATAGGGGTAAGTTGGCATACCACAACAATTTTCAAGAAAAAAGAATTTTATTGAACGCAAATACTGTCAAATGAAAGCGGAATGTCAAAGTAAATTTAAAAGAAAATCAAATTTTCAAGACTTCATGTCCACAACAAACGTCGGGAAAGCGCTGATTTGAACTGGTGGCTGCAATTGTCGCACAATTTTTGTGACGTCGTACCAAATTGAATCTTCTATGTCGGGCCACATCCAAGATGTCCCTTGTTTCACCATGGTCGACACGCGATATTCATTTTCCTCACGTTCAACTACCTTTCCAGGGTACTGGTGGCCTTGATAGTTCACCAAGACATAATCGTCTATGTCGAATTTAGTGANTTCCAGGGTACTGGTGGCCTTGATAGTTCACCAAGACATAATCGTCTATGTCGAATTTAGTGAGATACCTTACAGCGTTCACTTCAGGCTCAGGTGTTACAGAATTTGCTGGAAGTGTAGGATGAGCAGTCTTGTCATATGTNCCCTTACAGCGTTCACTTCAGGCTCAGGTGTTACAGAATTTGCTGGAAGTGTAGGATGAGCAGTCTTGTCATATGTTTGAGGTTCTGCAGGTTGTGGGGGACTAATTGGATGAGAATTCCCACCATTTCATTTCGATGTGGAAGGTTTTATCGTACCTGGTTCGCCATAATTTTGAGAGGGTGCTGAACGCCGATGCTTCTTGCGTAGGAGAGGTTCATCTGACTCGAAATCATCTAGGAGGCCCAAGCTGCTCTCACTGTCAGCATAGCTGATATCACCTGACGTTGCCTCCTCAGAATCCNTCTAGGAGGCCCAAGCTGCTCTCACTGTCAGCATAGCTGATATCACCTGACGTTGCCTCCTCAGAATCCGTAGCAGGAGATTCAGATGGAGATTATGGTGGAGGTTTTTTCTTTTTCGGCTTGTCAACATTAGCCTTCTTTCGTGCGCATGTTTTTTCTTTCTGTTAGCTCTTTCAGCGGCTATTCCATTTCTTGTGGGTGTGTATGTTATAATAGCGGAATGCCGTCTTTTTCTTCCACTGTTCGATTGTTTTCGTGGCCCTGCTTTGAGGAATGGGTGAATTTATTCATGAGGTACGGCTTCGGGCGGATGTTGGTGTTGGAGGATGAGGCACTTTGGTCGGGCCTACAGGCGTTTGAAGCGTCTCTGCATTGGTCAGAGAGCAGATTGAGGTTCATCGAGGCTCTGTATCTCATCGGGTTCATCATCATTTTGTGCAGTTTCTGGAGCAGGGCGATCAGTGACAAATGATGGCATAAATTCATGGCCCTTGAATATATTTGGATTGAAAGGATATATCCCACTCACTTGAAATCCGGAAGTAATAATGGATGGAGTCATTGCAAGCGGAAAAGCAGTTTTGACGATTG
>NQII01014255.1:5846-29213 GCA_002778355.1 Clitarchus hookeri | reverse complement strand
ACAGGGGGCACGGGTCAGGATATGCCCATATTTCCAATAACCTTTCTTTATCGTTCTGGGCCGGCATGGTGTTTTAATTATTTTTCGAGACACATGTATTGTAATAAATAATGTCCGGAAATGACGGCTTACAATTGTTGACTGTTAGCTGTTTAGAAAGTTAAACAGAAGCGAAATGGTCCTACGGACATATGTCCTACAAAGTGTTGTTACTGTTAGGTTTTCCACTGCGTTGTTACGATGGATCGGGCGTCGCGGTCCAGTGCATTGGCCTGTCCGGTCTCCTGACCTCAATCCACTGGACACATGAGAAGTGTGGTGTATGCTACGCCGGTTAACGGCATGAAAGACTTCAAACAGCGGACCAATAACGTCTGTGCAGCTGTTCGACATGACTCAGGTATTGTGCGACCAAATTAGCAAACGATCCCGTGAGGGGAAGGTGGCAGCCCTTCCCCTCCTCGTGCGATGCACGGCGGGGAAGACAGGTACACTCAATGTAAACTAATACTGTCCATCTGCGACACATTCGGGAATGTCAAAAACGGTAGTGTGGTTTCTTTGTCGTTTATCATATGACATACGAGGTTTCAATGGTGTAATGCTCCCCGAGTACACAGATATATCATAGTTACATCTGTTATAATGTGCATTCGAGGCGAATAAGAATATTATATCAAAATACCATTTAAAATTTTTAGCGAATAAAGATAGATTTGTTGGAGTGACATCAGTAATAATATGCACAGTTAACATTAATTCAAATTCATTTAACGGACCTAAACGTATTATTCGCGGTAAAAATTATATTGTGTTAACGATAAATTGTGTTCAAAGTATACACAATCTCTATTTTTTAAACCTGGTTATCATGTTTTATTTGTAAAAGATGCTGTTTTAAAATGCATAAAATGCCCTGCATGAAAATGGTACAACTGAAACTGTTACCACAAAGATGATGATATTAATAAAGGCATACCTGTTCAGAAATGTTGCGGGGAATCCATGTCCCAAAAGAGAAAAGAGGGAATTGTTTTACCGTATAAATATGTAAGTCGCCTCGAAAGACGCAAATTGAAAACATGCATATTATGTCACACGTCACTCCAAACTCCCAGTAAAACTTTAAATGTTCGCTGTTAATCAAATCACTGTCGTTCAAAATATGACGTTTTCTCTGCAAGTTGGGGCCGCGGTGGTGTAGTGGTTATACTACTCGTCTCCCACCAAGGCGAACCTGGTTCGATTCCCGGCGGGGTCGCCCCCGGAATGTAGGAATCGTGCCGGACGATGCCGCTGGTCGGCAGGTTTCTCGGGGATATCCCGTCTCCCCGGCTCTTGCATTTCGGCTCTGCTCCTTACTCACCTCGTTTCACCCTCATCACTTCTCAAGACCTCGATGTTAAGAGCCGCCCAAGTCTCTTCACTCACTCTATGCATGTTACTTCGACTCTTGAAAGTGCACCATAAAATTTCCACTACAATTGCTAACACTACACCTTGTCATCATTGCAACTATCGCTTTCACTGTCGCTGTCACCACCAACACTTATAACAAAATATTCTATTTCTTCTTCAATGCAACAATTCTTTTTTCAATACTTCTTCTGCTTCTTCTTTTTTACATGTAACACAGCTTATTTTCCAGTCTTTTTCTGAAATACTGCCTATATCCTCGCATCTGGTCGGCTCTTTGCGATACATTTTTATCAACTACACGAGATTTGGCAGTTTTCCAGATTTATTCTAAGGCATTCAAATTACAGTGATATGGCGGCAGTCTACTTTGTGGCTTCAAGAAGTTTGTCTACACAATACTTGAGAGCGGGGTGTTGGCATCTGACAACGCAAAGTAGTTCTGCTTTAGAAATATCTTGTTCATAAGCAATATTGTTCACCTTGAGCCATTCTTGTGTTTTTGTAGTACGTACATTAGCTTTTTTTACAGTAAATACTTATTTTCTGTGGGCATAAAATTTTTTAATTGTGCATCGAACAATGCACAAATGAAAGCCATCCAAAACTTTTCTTCTGCTACTCATCTTTCGTTTTTTTCCAGTGTACGCCTACATAATTTTTTATCTGTTAGTTTTGACTCATTTCCTTACATATTTTAGATATTTTTCCCACCGATTTCCCTGTTGCAGCTGCTGCTCGTTTCGTGGCATTTTCAATGGGACATGTCTTCCAGAAACTTCCTCGTTATCGAAAAAAAAAGGCAATTACGTTACCAATAATTTCTTGGACTTCACTGTTGACAGTAAGACTCTTTTTACTCGAACACGCCATGACTTACTCTTTAGTGAATATCTCCCTCAATACTGACGTGTTCGCTTTAGATGCGCACAGACTATACAGTAGGTATCGGTGACACTGTTGCTTCCCTGTGATTGGCTCACTATGCCTTCCCCGCTCCGTTATATCTCCTCGAGCAAGGTCAAGACCTGCGACCACATTCTTTCCAGATATTTTGTTAAAGTTGCCGAGTTATATCTTGGAGCGGCTTCGCCAGTCCATGTCGAGGCATTGCCACGCATGCATTAGCTGCTCATGGCGGACACCTGGAGCATCGCCTGTGATGTGGCCAATGTACGCCCTGTAACTCAATAACAACGCATTGTAGGACATATGTTAATATAAACATTATTGCTTGTTTCGATCCCAGGAATCACCTACCGAAGTTTGTTACAATAGCTTAGATACAAACTGTATATTGCGGGGCTCTTGTCAGTTTTTAGCCTACTTTCCGAAGGGAAGAAAGGCCTATGAGATCACTTTCCTGTATGTGTCTGCACGTGTGTATATCCCTCCTTTCATAACTTGAACGCGTCAACTGAATTTTACCAAACTTGGTAAACATAATACTTAGTAAGAACACCTGACTTTAATAGTTTTTGACTAAGTCAGGCACTTACTTCCAAAATGGCTGCCATTAAATTTTTTTGGGTGACATGTCATCTCGGGAATCTTTTAACGATAGCACCAATTTAAAAAATTAAGATTTTACATCATATCTTAGAAAAATTTCAACCAATTCTCATCCCAATTTGGCACGTAAGTAATACTATGGTAGGCCATGCAAACGTAAGTAATTGAACTTGATTAGTTACTTACTATCAAAATGGCGGCCATACAATGTTTTAAGTTTATTTAGTATATATGTCATACCATGTAACTGATTTCAACCAGATTTTGTATACTGAAAGTATCTATTACAAGCATAATATAAACCAACAAATAACCACTTGTGTCGGCCATTTTGAAAGATAGCGCAACACCTCCAATATTGCAGAAGTCTTCCTTGGCCAATACCTTATATCTTGGTCTCAATTTTTTTGAGGCACAAGCCACTATCTTGGTAATATAATATTGATGTTAAGAGACATTTTGTGCTCGAAAAACTCTTCTGTGAATGAAGATACGTACTATGTTTTCTCAAACTGCTACGACCAGTGTTGCACAAGCACCTGTAATGTATTCATGTAAGAAGTTTAAATTAGGACTAGGCAATAAGCTGTAGATGTCTCATAAACTGGTACAAATGGAAATTTGTATGTATATGGTCACACAAACTTATCCAATGCATGAATAAATTTAATTCTGTAGGAAGTAGGTTCAGTTTCCAGCTCGTAGGAATTTCCAGCTGCTGCCCCAGCAATGGTATGTGCCCTACTAATGGTGTGTGCACTACTAATGGTATGTGTACAACTAATGGGCTGACCCAGGGTGCAGTCTTGGAGGAGAAACTTTGTTGTGCAGTTNTACTACTAATGGTATGTGTACAACTAATGGGCTGACCCAGGGTGCAGTCTTGGAGGAGAAACTTTGTTGTGCAGTTTTCTGCTTCTGTGGAACATATTTGTAAATTCAGATCACCAAAGCAAGAGTTGAGGACTGATAAAACCATAACAGCTGGCCTGCCACACAGTACTTTTAAAACCATTATCATAATGTCAAAATACTTCCTAGCTAATATTAGTAAAAACAGCTACATATGTATGTATGATGCCCTAAGGAAGTTNTCATAATGTCAAAATACTTCCTAGCTAATATTAGTAAAAACAGCTACATATGTATGTATGATGCCCTAAGGAAGTTTATGGAAGTTCACAGTGAATTTGGCAAACTTTCTGCGTAAGTTTTATAACTTACATTATTGCAAGCACATAATTTTCAAGAGAGATTTCCCTCTGTTTCTTTGTGAACAACATCCAGACGTGAACCAAGAGACCATTACGTTCAAAGAACCCGAGGGCACGATACACCAGAAAGCATTAATAATCAGGAGAAGTCTCACTAAAAAAATTTGGAGAGAGAGTTGAGAGATTTGGGCAACTGTAAAACATCTAAGTCTCAAGAGAATTTTTTTTAGAAATTTAAAGGTTTCAAATGCTGCTAATAACTAGTATTGGCAACAAATATTTAATAACCAGTATTGGCAACAAATATTTAATAACTAGTATTGGCAACAAATATTGTGTGCATGGTTGGTATATTCTTTCCATAGAAAAATATAACAGGCATGAATGACGCACCCCTTAACAAGAACACTACACACCACACACAAACCGGTACTTGAAATCATCCCTGTGATAACTTTGTTTGCATTTCATCAGTGATAGTTACGACAGTGGTTCTCGAATCCCAACTGATGACTAGATCAGCCAGTCAGCAAGGCACACTTTCTGTAGGAACTAGTTTTTATTTTGTTTCAAAGCAGAGGCACAATATTAACCATAAATGTATTACATTGTGTTCAATATGTAAGTAAAGAAAGCATCACAAGTANGGAGAGGCACAATATTAACCATAAATTTATTACATTGTGTTCAATATGTAAGTAAAGAAAGCCATCACAAGTAAGCAATGTTAAAAATCAAAAAATTACCATCTATATTGCATTTTATCAAGAATAATAACACATGAGGCAAACATTATAATATAATAAATTTTAATCTCGGTGACAAACCTCTTCATAAGGAAAGTTTTGGAAATATTAAATAAGTACTGACACATTTACAGGTGTAGGAGAGCAATAAAAAGGTTATGCGAAAAATCACTTTTTCCTTTCAGGTAATTTGTTAAAAACACATTTTATTATCATCAATACCCTTGACATGGTTTGACAAGCTCAGACATTTTNCTTTCAGGTAATTTGTTAAAAACACATTTTATTATCATCAATACCCTTGACATGGTTTGACAAGCTCAGACATTTTGACATGCCCACATGAATAACACCGCTGAGGAAACAAACACAATACAAGTGGACTTACTTGTGTGTTAAAATGAATAAATAAATATTGTTATTGTACAAAAATCTTACATACTTACATGTTGTACAGTTTATTACAAGATTTACACTATATGCATCACATTTACAAGAATATTTGCCACATTTTCCCAGTCACTGAGGAAAATATTTGCTTAACAACTTAAGTTTAAGGCCCAAGGGGATATTGCTATAAAGTATAAAACACAAGTTTTACATGGTTGGTTACAGTCATTCTTTACTGTTAACATCATATTGAGACAAAGTTGAATCTTTGATAATACTAGCATAAATGTACTCGCCTGAAAAANTTCTTTACTGTTAACATCATATTGAGACAAAGTTGAATCTTTGATAATACTAGCATAAATGTACTCGCCTGAAAAAATCGAGATTGAAAGGAGGGATTTCAATGGCTCAGAACATTAAACAATTGCACTGAATGCTGAACCCAATGAGGCCGCTTCCTTAGCACACAGCAGTTTATTAATTTGCCAGACAGTTGTACATGGAGAAGAAAATTACATGAATTTTCCACCACTAAAATTTCAACATAATCAAATTTATTTCTAAAGCAGACAATTAACTTATTTTCCTTTTAAACTAGTAATAAAATGTTAAATGTAAAAAAAAATCTGAACACACTGGTTATTAATAACTACTAATAAGAATTGAACATAATTCTATGAATAAAACTGTAATGTTTGACAGTGGCCTTTATAAACCAAAATTAGAAGAAACAAGATTATATGTATGGTATACATTTCATACACTTGTGAAGCAAAAATTTTTGTGGTAAACAAGGTAGACAGACCGGTTTACTAGCTATACTTTGTTTTTGTATATTTTATATGCAAAGAATTCCCACTGTACTTTCTGTTATACTTCCATACAACAGTAATACAGATCGTATGCTGATTTTATTTTCATCTTAACGCTTTATACTTGAGCAGGGTTAACAACATAAAAATATATAATTTTTAAATTAACGTACACAAAAAAATGCTTTTATACCTGATGTACTATTAAAAAAGATTGCATTTATTATTTTGATACTTATATTATTTTATGATGTTTTATGTGGTTGTAAGAAGACATAATTCTGACAGAAACAGAAAGTTTTATGAAAATGGTAACAAGTGTTTAAATGTACAATACTTTTATGATGACAAGTCCGTCAGTCTTCAGCTCTTTCCACAAAATTTTACAAACAATTTACAAAATTGGAAAATATTAGTTATACAATAAACAGTTTTTATTCTAGCACCAGTGGCTTACATTAAAATGAGTAACCACTTCTGAATTTTGAAATCATACTTTAAGGAAAAAGTACATTTTAATTCCAATAAAAAATTTAACACAAACAGGAACAAGTAACCTTATCCAAACTTCCCACGTGGGTAATGTAAACCTCAAAGTTGGCACTATGCGTTCTACAGGTATGGGCATATAACAGGCATGAGTTGTCACAACATGTCACACAATAAATTTTATACTTTATTCTAATATTTTACAAGGGTCTTATTAACACGACAATATGGTACACCATAAAATTTTTAATAAATTTGGAAGAAAATCAGCCATTCTAACACACGAGAGGAATGGCACTCCTTTAAAGCCAAACAAAAACTATACACATGGTACGGAGGATTGAAAGAAATGCAACAGGTTACAAGACTAGGAAACATTGTTCGTAAAGTTACATTATTGACTAATTTTTGATATGAGTCGCCAAAAGCGTCGCTTTCCATCACACGTTGCTCATTGATAGGAGTTCTTCTCTGAGCTCTGGAACTTGTTGCTCTGAGATTTAGAAGCTGCTACAGCAGCAGAAGCTCGACTGTTGCTAACGGAAATTAAACTCTGGAAACCTCTCGTTGGACTCTCCATGGCAGACACTGCCGATGCGACGTAGCCACCTCGACTTTCCTTCCTGATACTGTTCTCGCGAGGGTTAGCAGAGGAGAGGCTGCTAGAACTTACGCCGGAGTCGCTCGACTTCTCGCTAAAGCAACCCCCCTTGCTGCCCACCATCCCCATGTTGCCGCTCTCGCATCCGAGCCCCATATCCGTGTTTCCACCCACTACAAACTTCACCATCGTCAACTTTGGGTTCGTCTCGCACGAATCCTCTATGATGGGCGACCCCGACGGCCTTTCTGCCTCTGAGTTTGGCGGAATGCAGGCAAAACCACTCGATGGGGATCGCCTACTGTTAGGGGATTCCAACGAGACTTGCTGCTGTAGCCGACTGTTATTGCTGCACCTTAAACTACCCACAGGTGAAACTGCAGAGGGACCAACATTCTTCCTGCACGAGTCTATTGTTACCAGCTTCCCTCTCGCTACCACATAGGAATCAGACTTGAAATCAACAGGAGTTCTCATGGGAGATGAGGAAGCACTGACAGGGCAGTGAGAATCCACTGTCGGGGATGTGGAAAGAGGGAGAGCAGAGGAAGTTACAGGGATATTTGGGTGAAAATGTTGTTGGTCTTGCGTGGCCTCTAATCGTTGCTGAATGTTTCTGACAACCTGAGGATCGGCCCCAAGGTCAGGAGAGTCTCCCCTTTCCTCCTCATCTAGAAGGCGTTGCTGCAAGGCGGCAACATCGGAGCCTAGGTTATTTGGCATCTCCCGTCCTTGCGAGCCCGGCTGCACCCTCTGGCCGTCGCAGTTCCCTGGGGTCCCACATGTTGGCGATGACCGCTTGGCGTGGTGGTGGTGGTGATGATGGTGGTGGTGGGAGTGAGGGGTGGGTCCCTGCATCAACAGCCTTCTGTGGCGGTGGTGCGAGTGGAGACGCTCCTTGGCAGACAGCTCCAACTCTCGAGGGAAATGGATGTGTCGCAGAGGCAGCTGCCTGATGTCTTGCTGATAGGCGTGCTGGGTCGCACCTTCCCCGACAAGCTTCTGGTTGGCCTCTGCTTCGTCACTGCTCGTGGCTGGACTCTCACCATCTGTGTTTTCAGGACTGTCTGGTGCTGAAATACAAGACATGCGGGTTAGTTCATTGCCACTTACATTGTCATTGTGAATTTGTGTTTCTATGCAACAGCTGCGCAGAGCTGACCTAACACATTACACTGGATCAAATAGTTTCACACATTTTAGTCACCTCCTTCAGGAGATAATATACCCAGAGTGGTAATGTAATTGCCAGAATTTGTTGGCAATTGATGAGTCATCTTTATCCATCAAAGTAATTCAGCAGGTCAAAATGTTACAATCCAGCAAAAACTGTGTTGGACACTTTCTACAATCATGTTTATTATGATTATCAACAGGATAGCATTTTATATTAAGCCTAGACACATATTATTTCTATAATTTTTTCAAGTAAAGAAAAATTAACATCCTACTTGCTGTACAAAAATATCATAATTGAAATTTAATTCAGAGATAAATTAATTTTTCAATTAAATCTGTGTAGTTAAAGGAATTTTATTTATATACTTTACACCATGATTGGAAAAGAGATAACAGTACATTATACAGATATAAATAATAAATTATGAAATAGATAAAAATAACAAGTAAGATATCCTTTAAAAATATATCTAAGAGTGAGTTGAAGTAAATCTTTATAATTTTGACAGTTACAGTATAGAAACTGGTTTTGCCCACAATAATTATGTTTTGTTGTAGTTTCATATTGGTAATACAGAAGGAAAAAAATAATCTAAATACAAAAAATCATTCATCAGGAGGGTGTTTTGTTACTTTTGCATTTCAAAAGTTGTTTTCAAACAACTAACTTTTATGAGATGTGTATAGAAATTTTTGGTTATGAGGCCTATACAGAAACTTAATTTTAACCTGAATTTTAAGTATGAAACCCATACCATTCCTTCTGTGCAGAAGATTTTTGCACATTTCATGTGTGGAACAGATTTTTTTCAATTGAGTGACAGTTGAATATCTAATCAAGTACCTACCACTGACAAAAGCATCCAGTAATTTTACAGCAATCACACCATCTCGCAGATTCCAACTCAATTGCCTCCCCCTTGGATTTCTAGTGCCCCAGACATTTTTCATGAGTAAATCTCACAAATAAAAAATCACAAATTAAAAAAAAAATCTGCCTAACAATTTTTTTTTTACTGTTGAATGACATCCTGATTTCTCCTGAGACAAAAGTATCAGGGTACTTAAATATGATATAACATTGAAGATCAACAGAGTGATAAACCCCTCAGAAAATCCAAGTGTTAGTTTGGTGAGTATGAAATAAAATTATTGTACCATATATTTCAAAATGTAAATAACAAAAGTGGATCTGGAAAAAGTAGAAGCCTTCAAGCCACAGCATCCTACCGACTTGAGAGTTTCCTGAACATGGTAAAATTCATAAGAGGAATAATCGATAATATAAATACCTTAATGTCACTGCAAAATATTCTACAGTGAAATAACATAATTATATATTTGTGACACAAACTGAAGAACTATGAGAAAATTGAATTAACTTTTGTACCGGTAGTGGTAACACTTGATCCAAGTCAACTTTTAAAAAATAAACAGCTGCCTTGTATTACGGAGTACGTGGAATATTACAACAGAAATACAAAGAGAAATGATAGCCAGAAGTATTTATTTGAAAGCTGACCAAACCAGTACACACGTAATCAATCCCTGAGAAGGAAGCCCTGGCAATAACAAATGACTGCACCCGGTTGAGCTTGTATCTGACTTAATTGTAACATACATTCTTGATCGAGACAAATCACAAGCTATTTATCCCTATACGCACTGCTAATAACATCAACAACTTGTCGCTAAAGCTCCAACAAAAAGCAAACGAGAATGCTTTATTTCACCTACAACTGCAGACATGCAGCAGGAAATTAGATAATCATCTCTGGCACTATTTCACGAAGCCTGGCCAACCAAACAATAATACGAAGAAATGAAGTAAATGTTTTTGTAGAAATCATTGTAGGATCATCAGAAAAGTGAATTAAGTACATTCATTGCCATAAAAAATTTGTGCACCAAGTTGGTACTGTTGAATTCAAACAAATTTTTAACTAGTGTGATGACACATACAAAACAAAGAAGTGGTCACGTTAACATTACATCAAGAGATCATTCTGCATGCGTGCAGCACAGAAGGGTACCTGTAGGAACTCTCTGGCCTGCCTTGCACCTGGATACACGCGTCAATACTACGGATTGGACAGTCAAATCCAGGATTCGTCGAATCCGTACAATCTACTAGATTTGGGAATCCAAATATTCGAGGCAGGATTTCAGTAAGATTCAACCCAACAGCTTTCTAACAGCACATTCCAATTTCAGTGAAACCCAACATATAAGGAGAACTGTTTTTCGCAAAATTCAAAATTGTGAAATTTCTATGAAATTTGCTTTAATTATTTTACATCGTGAAAAAAGAAAACACTTTGCGAAAACATGAACTAATTGTGTTAAGATTGACGTGTAGAGCAGTAAAAACGTAAAGTAAAATGCAGTTAAAATGTACTTTACATTAACATATATTTCACTTTAACATAATATTTTCAATTCCTGCCCAAATACCCTATGTAAACTATGCAAAAATATTTCACTTTAACATACAAAATTTACGTTAACTTTCAGAACAACAAAGAATACGTTAACTCGTATCTTCAAAAATGGGGTTAATGAGTTGTCCATACCCGGGCTTTACACAAAAGTATTGATTGTTTAACCATTTCCAAATTAATTTGGTATTGTTTAGCAAATAATACACGTAAAAAATCATGCAGATCGCAGAGTCACATTCAGTATATTGTTTAGATATGTGCTGCAAACAACTGATTCTCCCTCTGTCGACTCGCAATGCCATTGACTCTCGTGTGTCGACCTAGATTGACAGTGATGACATGCACTGCAGCACCATTTAGAATTATTTCATACATAAAAATGTAACTGTATAAATGGGAAGCCATATAAATGTGTTTTGGTACTGCATCTCATATAACATAAAGTAAACTCCCTAATGAGAATGACTTTGTGAAATCGCTACCCTCGTAAAAATCCAAACTGATAAATTTTAAGTTTTAATGCCTAAAAAGTTTAGAATACATACAATTACTGTATGTCAAAGTGGGTTTTTCACCTCCTCCCCGCATGAAAACTGTGTTTAAACATCTCCCATGCAAAATCAAAAAAATTTAATACGAAATATTAATTTAAATCAATAGGTAGACATCTTATAAATAAAATGATACTCCATAAGCGTAAGTTTTATAGCCAATTGTCACAAAAATTTTTTATTTACATCGAGTGACACATTTTACTGAGAACAAAAATTTTTAAGTGCTTCTTGAGAGAAAAATAAAAAGCATTTGCTACTGAAATAATTTATTTCAAACAATAAATGTATTTTTAATAAACTCCCTTCAATAATATTTCTTAAGGGTAAGTGGTGTGATTTCATCAAAGAAAAATTCACCAATAAGTAAGCAGTGTGGATTTGCAAACCATGCATTACTTCATGTTTGCAGGACATGATTTGTGCCTTTTCATATTTTAGAAAGTTCAGTTCCATACTTTTTACTTGTAAAAAAATATTTCTTTGTCATCACATATTTACTCTATTTACTGAAATGACTAAACACACAAGCCATAATTTCACGGAGCCCATGACAAAAAGGTTTAAAAGTAAGACTTTTAGTATAAAGTACTATAATTACTAAGTATAAATGTTGAGCTTTTATTAATGTACATAATAACAACATTTTACTGTAGTTGGTTTAAGCAATCAATTGCATTAGTTTCTGCTGAATCGATTTTCAGAATGTTTGATTGTATAAGCAATTGCTCATCGGATGACTTTCAACAGTATTGAGTGATACATTAAATTGGAAAACGTGTTGATTAAAAGGACTTAAATAAAAAAAATTTTTGATACTGCAATATGCTTTAAAAATGGAAAATTTTACATTTATTATAATATGTTGTGAAAAATGTACTGAAATCACCTAATCGAAATTGACGAAATCATATAAATATTTTCGTGTATCTTATTTGTAGACATGTGTAATTAATTAAATTCAAGCACTTTCAGTATTTTATTGTGAAAATAATCAAAGTTTTGGAAGAAATGTCTGTGGTTTGGGTGGGAAAAAAATGTTTGTGTTATATGCAAGAATGTAAAAATGTTATTTGGTAGGGGTGGGCAAAGCTTCGAAAATTCAAATTCGAATAGAATATTTTTAATATTCGGCTTTGTATTCAAAATAAAATTTTTACTTCAAACTTTGAAAAAAAAGTGCTTTTGGGTAACTTAAATTATTTATTAATCATTTGCCCAAAAAACAAGACGACGTGGGCTTAGTAACAACAAAGTTTTTATTTGACAGGTGCCACACAACATGGCTAGTGAAATGGAAAACATAATCTCAACTCAACAGAATGCACACAAATTAGTCCCAACTGCATTTCGGTGTAAAATAATTGTCAGTATCTAATTTAACTCACAAGATAGCAAAACTGAATTATCGGAAAAAAACCTTTTATGTTATGAGGCTGTCCACCCACAGGGAAAACGGAGAAGTCATGGAGTTTCATGTGACAAGGAAAAGTTAAAGAAATGTCCGAGAATTTTCACCTGGGTCAGGAAAAATTTAAATAATTATTACCCTGCAAAAGTCATTAGTTGTGTGAATAAAGCATAATGTAATTATAAGCATTTGCATTTTAAAATTTCAATTTTTATGTTTGTGAATTGGCAAAAATACATCTGTGCTAAGTAGCGTAGGGCCTATATACATACAAAATAAAGTAACTGTGTTTGTAATGGGCACTCGTATGAAGTAAATACCACGTATCGCAGGAAATATTGATGGGCTGAGTAATGGTGGCCCTGCTTGCTTCGTCTGTTGCAGTGTAATTTAATTCAACTTCACTGGTAGCATATTTGTTATGTCAGCAGTGGATATCGGTAGGTTTTGGTCCTGAAAATAGGTCAGGGAAAATGGTAAGATTCTGCCTGGAAAACAGGGAATTCTAAAATGGAACCTCAGTGGACGTCCTGGTTACGAAGCACTTCATTATCTTCCCAAACGTCATTCTGCACCGCAGACTATAGTCGGTAATATATGTTTATTTCCCTCATGTCCAACAGCGCCCTAACGCATTATGGTGTGATAAATAGGAGATTAAACTACAAGTTTTAGAAACCTAACTGCTATTAAATTGCACCCACTGCAATTCAAATCTCAGTAATATAATAAAAAAAAAACCGGGAAAGGGTTAATAACTACGCTTTACTTCACACCTTTTTGAGTGGCCTCGGAATATTCATACAGCCAACAGTGTTTCGTTAACCGAATTACAGAGCAAGAAATAAAGGAATGGAACAGTTCCCGTGTGTATTTGTAGAATAAAAAGATAGAGACCAAACAAAATTAAAATAAACTTGACACTCCTCAACATTAACTGACGTAATTTAATAATGTATACGTGTGCAACGTAACTACTGGGGCGTAAAAACATGAGCACTGCAATCAACTATTGCGTCCAAGTTTTGTATGTTTCACACTTCGCTGAAATAATTTTTAGTTTCTTATTTTGCACATAAGTCAAGGAATATGCTGATGTGATGGAAAACGATTTTTAAGTCTTTTATTATAAGCTCCTTTTAAATATTCCTTAAGTCTGGATTCATTTTGAGTTTATTATTTCGATTTGTTTAGCATGAAAGGCTATATGTGTACTTACATACTAAAAAACTATGATGAAATTTTTTAGTAAATCAGTGGAAAACGTTTTTTTTTTATCTGCCTTTTAACTAGTT
This sequence comes from Clitarchus hookeri, assembly GCA_002778355.1. Taxonomy (NCBI): domain Eukaryota; kingdom Metazoa; phylum Arthropoda; class Insecta; order Phasmatodea; family Phasmatidae; genus Clitarchus; species Clitarchus hookeri. The sequence goes on along the minus strand of NQII01014255.1, from coordinate 15,153 downwards.
TGTGACAATTATGTATTTATAAAATTAAAAATAATAATTGGTGCAATGTGTACTTCTCAACAAAACCCTTCAATTCAATATTCAATTTCCATTTTCGCCCACCCCTATTATTCAGTGGCAGTTTTTTACATTGCTCTTACGATGGACAGTAACAAATTGGCATTTACCAAATGCATTCTTTACTTCACAAGTGAATATAAAACCAGCATTGTGCTTGGTTTTGCTGTGTTAATTGCAAACAACAGGATTGCACAGCATGTTAACCAATTTTTGACCTCTTAACCTTACTTTGCGTTCTTAATTATTAATGTACATACTATATGTGACGTTGCTTAACCATACTGAAAATCACAAACTTGGTGGCACGTTTCCACCAGCATTTCACACTGACAGTACTAATAATGCATGTAGTTCACTGTCATTTTTCAATCTTTATTTTGCATGACATTTCACCTTCAATGATCTTGTTTGTTTAGTTTGTGTATTAACTATTAGAATCATCTGTAGTTGTGTTCCTAGTATATTTCTACTGTAGAATAAATATTTTAAAGAGACCAGGTCAATTTTTTTTGGAAAAATAGATTCTAATTCAGGTTTGAGATTCAAGAATATTTTAAAGTATTTGACTACAGATTTGGCCGAAAATACAATTCGACCCATTTCTCGTTAATACACTCGGACATGGAATAAAAAAAAAATGTTGTACATTATTCTATACTGAATTTGTCCACACTTGTAATAAATTACACTTGAAATCATGAGCACTTCTACATGGAGGAACCTGGCGTCCCATTTGGATCCAAAATTTTAGATGCGTTACNATGGAGGAACCTGGCGTCCCATTTGGATCCAAAATTTTAGATGCGTTACAAATCATCCAACTAATCAGGCCACGGAAAAATTAAAATATGACGTAAACACTTCTGGGAATCCAGAGCTGTGTGCTGAGAGTTGTCCTGCTGGAAACGGAAACTGACTACTGCTCTCTTAGCCAGGAATGGCAGCACATGGGGCTGTAGGATGTCTTCTGCTTACTGTCGTGGATTCAATGACAAACACATCACTACCAGTGGTGAATGATCAGATGTAATATCTCCCAAGACCCCCACTTCACTAGTAGGGACCTGTTCTGCACCACAGTGAGGCAGGAATTGTAACGCTCGTCTATGGTTCACCAAACTCTGGCATGAAGGCCGTCCATTTCCAAACTAAGTGCATTCCGTCATTACAAGCAATGCAGTGCCAGTCCATAACCTTTCATGCTGCTCTTTACTGACATCACTGCAAATGAAGACAACGGTAGTGAGGTTTTAATGGCAGAATTCATAAAGGCTGTTGGGATAGTGTAAATGCCTGAGCTAGGTATTTGGAATGTTTCTGATATGATGCTTAACTGAGGGTGACACGTGTCATTGGACGGTAAAAAGAAAAGCTACAGTAGTGGCTCGGTTCATGCCTGTCTCACAATCAAATGGTTCTTGTTGGTCTACCATAGTCATCCAGAACTGGTCCACTGTGCATGGGTACCTTCGTGTGTTCACTGCTCTCAACACAATATGACTAACAAATTTGAATGGTCCAAATGACTGGCAATTTGACATGCTCTCCCCCTTGCCTTATGATTCAGCCTCATTAAAATTACGTGAACTGTTCACGACTGGCTTGTGCATCTTCTTAGCATACATACTGCTCATTAATCATGGCTCCACATAGCACCCATCTGCTGTACTGAAGAGTGTTTGCAAACACCACAAAAAGAGAGACGGTACCACCATTGTACAACATATGTGCATGCACCTTCGCAATGAACTTTAATCATGTGCATGTCATCCAGCTGTGAGTCTGTTAACTAGTTTTTACAGTTACCACATTAATTTTACAGCGAGCAAAAATTTCTATGGTGCTGAGAATTGTCAAAGTATAAAAAATATGTACCGTACTTGACAAGTTGGACCGAGAAATATTCTCATACTGGCAACACAGAGACAGATTACGCATTGCTGGAATCCTGTTGATAATGGAGAAGAATGTTGTCGTTCCCAAGAAAATGAAGAAGGAAAAGTTGGAAAAAGCATGAAAACCATTTTGACATAATTAGATATCTGCTGAGAGCTAAAATAATATCTGGAAATCTCGACCGAGGATGGGAATTGAGAACCTGGTAAAAGATTGTGCATTGTGTACACAGAAGATTGTGAACAGGAAGAAAGCTACTGTTGGCATGAAAATTTCCAAACTGACCATTTGAGGGAGTCGTAATAGGTTTTTTTTAAAGCACAGTGGCAAATAGTATTTCACTGTGAAAAATTGCTGTTCGGAATATTTGTAACCACTACTTACCTAACTCTCTGGTAGATTATATCATGAAGAAATCTTTGCAGGGCATGCTTTTCCTAAAGAGGCGGTATTTCACAAATTTTATATCACAGTAGAGGTGTGGAATTTCACTACAAAGGCCACGGCTCGCAATAGTTGGTACGAGGGAATTACCTTTAACTGTCTTAAAAGTGTCAATAGGCAATCTTACAGGATGTTGATAATGACAGCAATATGAGGGATGCCTGGACACATGGTGACATTTAAAATTATATATACAAAATTCATTGCGATTTCAAACAAAGATTTTTTAACTGCAACAAAATTTATGAAATTGTTAAGACGAACAACTCCTTGTCATAACTTGGATACAACTCAAAAAGAGTTTACATATATCTGTTGCCAAGCTAGTAGAAAAATGTGTGCGCACAGAGAAAGTACCCAAGTGAACAGAATCGTAGGCGCAGTCAGGGTGAGTGAGTGAAGAGATTTGTGCAGCTATTTACATCTAGGTCTTGAGACCCGATACAATAAGGGAATGGGCCAGGTATGCACAGGACTTCCCATTAGGCAAGTGTTAAAAAACATTAATCTCTTCCACTGCATCTTACAAACCTCCAAGAACGTGAAAAATATAACAACTTTTTTTTTCTATTTGTCAGCATCAATGAAGTCATCATTCTTAACTGTTTCCAGCCTGTGGCCAGGTCAGCTCGATCCTCTGTCTCTCCAACACTTACTCTCTCTCTCTGTTTCCCAGTCTTCACCTATCCTCCTCACTCCCTCATCCACTTACTCCTCCCATCTCTTCCTTGGTCTTCCTCACACCCTTTTCCCATTGTACTTCGGTTCCAACATCCTCCTTGTCAACCTCTCACTTCCAATCCTCTTGACGTGCCCATACCACCTCATTCTTGCCTTCTCTATGGCAACACCAATGAAGTAGAGAGAGATGATGTCCAGTGTTCTGTAAGGAGCCATCCTTGTTAAGAAGGGGTTGGCACCCGGATCCTGGGAATAGCCAGAGCTCTGGCCATGCCTACGACTGAAACAGTTTGAGAAGATAGTAATTAGAGGGGAAGGGATCACAGCAGCCCCAGAGCGAGACGAGCACTCACAGCCGTAGTCATGAAGCAGGTCTACGGCGGTGAGAATCTTGGCTCGATGCTCGGGATTGTTGATGCCCAGGTAGTCAAGGTCCTCCTCCTCCAGATCCTTGAACAGCTCCAGGTCCTCATAGCCGTTCAGCACAAACACAGAGATGTGTTCCTGCAACACAACACACAATAGGTACGCTCTCAGAAGTAGTACGGATTTAAGGCTACCAATATAACTTCCCCACCATCATTTTCACAGTGAAAATACTAATTTGTAGTTATAATTATTTATAAAGCATTTAACAATCGCTTACGTGTAGAGGAAAGCTACTGGTCGACAAACTCGAGTGAAACTCCAGGAAATATGTGGAAAACAATATCTTTCCTCCCTTCAAGGTTGTGCAGACAGTTCAGACGAAACATGTACAAGCAGGTCACATGTAAACTGAACATTGTTTGAGCTACCTTTCGTCAGCAATTATTAGTTAACACAATCAGCGAAACCACACATGACAATAGGCGTACCAGAGGAACCGAGAAATTGGTGTAAAGTAAGTGAAAAGCGTGTTACAATTCTTATTGGCCTGTCTGCGATAGGAATATGTGCATGTAGTGAAAGAGACTACTCTGTTCAACTCTCAAACCCTCCTACTGTCACACTGAAGCTGATTACACTGAATCACAAGGTCTCTAGATAAGTCTGTGGAGCAGTATCTATACTTTGAACTTTGGAGTTAAGGTTACAAGTAGATTGCTAGGCTACCAAAAATATGTAAAAAGACAGGAGTTCCAGTACTCGCAGTCTAATACTTGTCGACAGGCGCACACACAAAGAAGGACGACACACGCAACTGCGCAAAAAAGTGTTGTCCTTCTTTGTGGGTGTGCCTGTTGGCGAGCACCAGACTGTGAGTATTTGAACTCCCGTCCTTTTATATATTTTAATACTTAAATTTTATTCATATTCAAGGTTTTACTTATACTACTCAGTGGCGGTTCCTGCTGCAGCCCCCGTGAATTATTTGTGAATTGAAGTAAACTGTTGGTAATTTCACAGGTGCTCTCAATTCAAAAGAAACCTTATTATGATTGCTTCGAGCTTTCTAATCTGCCAACGATCGTAGGCCGATCCCCTCGACTGAGCAAGGCGTGTTTATGTAGCCTGTACAGCGCTAAGCTGGGCGGCACGGCTGGGTTATAGCGGAGGCAGTCCATCCGGCCTCACTAGCGCATGCGCATACCGGTGGCAGCGATGTGGAATGCTACGAGCAGGGAAAGGGGGTTATCTCGCGCTTCGTGCACATGTGGCATGCAAGGCTGCCAACCCTACAGGCTGTCGTGGGACAGGCAACTTGCGTGCGCTTTTATATGGCTTTGCTGTCGTCAATCTGGTGATTACTTCAGGTGTGAAGTGAAGCATTTAGAAGATTGTAGCTATGCTATTTTCACAATATTTGAATTTAATTTAACATGAACATAATAAATGTGGTGGGTTTACAAGCTATTTGTTTTTCTCAATTATCACTAGAGGAGAAAAATTAAATTAAGAGCAAAGCACGGCCTATTCCTGACGTATGTAATGATTAATCAGCCTTCACCACGTAAACAGCTACAAATAAAAGAAAATTTCATTGTGATGTGTATGATAAGCTGTGTGGGTATGAATCAAATAATTCTCTATTTTGTTTTCATGAAAAGTATGTAAAAAATTAACTATTTAATGAATTTGCTTATTTGTAGTGTTAAATACATGTGGTTCAAAAATCACAAAATAAAATGGTGGGAATATTTTATTGGTATAGCATGAAATAGGAAATGAGAACAGAAATTACTATGTTAAAATAAATTTTTATCAACAAAAATGTTTTAGGTAAAAAATTTTTAATACAACATTATTTAAAAAGTACGATGCAAAAGTAAAGTTGATTTTTCCATGCACCATCCTTTTTTAATAATCCCGTGTACAAAGCAATAAAAGAAAAATTAGATCTTTTATTTTAAATTTTGGTAAGAAATCAAAGTACTTAATGAAAATATATGCAAAATGGAAATTAAAAATTCACAGGATATTCAGTGCTTGTCAAATGTTTGTTTAGGTGAATAACGATGAACATTATGTTTGTTTGTCCATTTGTTACATTTATTACTAAAATGTTACTGAAATAATTACTTGAAACTTGACTTGAAATGTTGGCAAAAGCTATTATGTTAAGTTCAAGAATTTTATTCCAAAACTTTTGCTTCCAAATGCAATACATAAATGTCTATTATTTTTTTACATGAACTTTAAGGAAATATTTAGGAACATATACTGTATGGCCACTATTGACACTAGGCAGGGTTGATTTCCAAATTGTGATTGGATCCAGTTGATTATGTGCAAGTATTTAGTTGACAGTATATATTAACGAAAAACTTGGTGAAATGTTCAGATTTTCGCTAAACATTCGTTAAAGCTGTGTTCTCATAAGATTATTTTTCATTTTCGTTTCAGTTTCATGAAATCCAACAACATATTTTCCTTTTTTGCTAGCTACGCGAAACAAAAAAATCTCTTTCGCACAACCCTAGAATATTGTAAAGTTTTTTTTCACACTTAAAAATTAATAAAATGGTTATGTAGTTAATTTGCTTACTCTCCCTCCCTCCTCAAATATTCGGTATTACTGTGCAGCCCTACCTGCGCTGGAACCCACGAGTCGCGACTGCTGCTGCTATTAACTACTTCTAAAGCAAGTGACCATAAAAAAGAAAATCATATAAAAACCGTAAAGCACGAAAGCTGACGTTGGAAAGTGTGGCTATCCTTTTCAGGGTGGCCAATACGAGCAGCTAAATAGTACCCAAGATTCACCAACCTCATAATAAAAGTGTACTGAAAATAGATCAGCAGGAGGAATGACTTTGTTGGCTACTCTGTTCAATAGTAAAATAATCTTGTATGTGAGTCCAGATAGCAATGGCTTATGGCGTATTACAACTGACTGCTCTAGGCGTGCACTCAGTGCACCTTGAAAACTGTAAAAGTGCAATTATCATGTGACTGCCTGAAGCCAGTGCTTATTTGTTGGCGATATTTGCACTGAAAACCGCTGCACGCTGTCACAGTGGAGTCTGGAACATGGGAATGACTGCACTCGGAGCAAGGTGCCGGTGAACTGGAACAAGCGACACTCCTCGGTCAGCGTGTGCTGAGAGCTGTCCAGTTCAGCCATCAGAACTCCCCATCAGCTGCTACAAAATGCCGGATGTGTCCCACGGTTTAGAGCTACCTAACATTTGCCTGGTTTGCTTCCTCTCCCCCCTGAGGTGTCGACGATGAGATTCCCTCAGATAAACTCACTGACTCGCTCCGTGATACTCTAGAAACAGAACGTGTGTCCCAGTGGGTACGCTATGCTGTGGAATTCTATTGGCTCCGTTGGCTAGCTTTGATAACACTGCACACAGCAGATTGTCGCAGTATGGTTAAGCGTTCTGGGCTGTATTCAAAGTAGATTTTAACCATGACCTCAGATTTCCATTTTGTTAACTATTTTATTGTTTATTGCTACTTATTGGCACTTTTTCTAAGTAATCTTAAATGTGTGATGCTGTGGAAATGATTATTACTTTATTTCATTATGAATACATAAGTTTAAATATTGTAGACAATCATGACATATATATGTTGATAATCCAAGTAAATGTAGATAAAAGACTATGAAACAGTGGTAATTTCATATTGCATAATTAACTTTTGGGAATATATTCACTCTTGAATCAAGTGGTTAAAATTTCAAAGTATTTTATCATTTATAACATTGTCAAAATATTATTCAAAACTGTAATTGTATGATTTTTGTTTCTAACATGAAGGTGGTAAATGGGAAAAGGGGGAGGGGGGGCAGAATAAAGTGGCCATCAGCTGTTACTACTCTGGAGAGCGCTGTGCTGCAGTCTGGTGGCAAGGACTTGGAACAGTTCAAAGGGAAGTCATTACTGTTCTGAGAGCATCTGAGCTGGTTGTTGTACAAGTTACTATTCCTTTTATTAATATTTTTGTGGTTTTGTTCAAGCCTGATGTAATGTAAAAGATGAATATGTTGAATTTAGCTCAATATGTAGTAAGTTTAAAGTTGTTTATTACAATGCCACTAAAAGATTATTTTTTAAGTTTTAAAATCGCATGACATAAAATGTAGAATTTGAATTTTTAATCTAAACAAAATTTTGTGCAGTGTTACCCAAGAAGGCGAAGTGGTCAGCCACCTGGTCAATTTGCCAAACCATATAACCACTTTGCCGAAATGATAAAATTAGTTTTATGTACATAAATCTAAAAACTAATAAGCTACAAATTCATCTAACTTTCTAAATTTAGAACAACAATACCGCAAAACAGCGCGAGATTGTGCCAGCCTGGATTTCTGTACATTAGCACTTCCCATTGTCTTCGAGTATAAACTGGCACATTCAAAAAGATTTTTCCTGACATTTGCTGGACAATATTGTTTGTGCAAAAACCAAGGCAAGATAAGAAAATGTATGTAGTTGATTTTTTTTTGCATATATGTTGCATATTGCAAAACAAAGACAAGTGTTTGTCATGATACCCTCCTTCTCCTAAAGGGATCAAGGGCAAGTGAATGAGAGTGTATTGCAGTGAATGCGAACAAAACCTGTCTTCAAGGTCTCGTTCCAGTAAACTGTACGAAACAGAAAATATGTCATGACAAACACATCTTTACTTGCTAAACGCAAAAAGAAAACTGTCTAAAAACTTTCAACAGTCCACTAAATAAAAAAGTAGAACGAACAAGTTCTTTGTGCAGTAAAACTATGAAATTTATTTCCACATTGTAATAACAAACAAACAGACAGGTTAGATGGATGCTGGTAATTGTTTTCTAACAATACTTAAAACCAGAGTGTAAATGTATCACGCACACATTTTTTAATTACTGGTAAAACTTATGATAGTAATAACTCTGACAAAACATAAATGAAGCGATAGACGTAACTATATACGGTTCCCAGGAAAAGTCATAATTTTTTTACTTCAAACTCATTAACAGGACTACATTGACTTGATCTGCTTGTTCACTGAACCCATCAAATGTTAAAATACACCAAATATAATTTTGTCAATGCATCCTAAATTAATCCATTTGCAAATGTGTTATGTAAAGGAGTAAATTGATCAACTGACTATATTAGAAAAATAAATATTTAGGGTCTTATGATGTAGAACTTATACAATTAATTAGGCAAGTGTGCTATTTCTCGAAGTACAACTCCAGAAATCATCTGAAATTGTATACTTTTTATTTTGCATCTGGTTTGTACAAAATACATATATATTAAAAAAAATACTTTTACTGATAAGGTAAAGTGTAATGAATAATGAAACATTAATATGTTATTTTGTACTCAAACAACATTTTCTTCGCGTTGAAATATACTTTTGTTACATTACATACAGAAATGGTAAAAGTACAGAAAAATTATAATTGGGATCAAGTACAATTACGTGTGGAAAATTGCAACTACAAGTAAAAATGACTTCCGATGAAAGTAATCAGTATAGTTATGATGCATCCTGCATCCCTAAAGATATTTTTCCGTCAGAAGACACACTCTGTCGGAATTCGCAGGCAGACGACCGCAATAAATACTAAGGGTTTGGTGAGAGTACCAGCAGAATGACACCAGGAAGGCGCAGCTGCGCTTCGCAGCTGCAAGGCGTGCTACCAAGTGTTCTCGCACGTGCAGAATGGAACAATAAACTTCCATGCCAGAGTCGAGGGGCGACGCCGGGCCCACGTGCGGATAGCTAGTGCGCCGAACACGTGTTTTACGACACAGGGGACACAGCAGTCAGCCCAGCCACGTGCAGAGATGATGCGAGCGAC
>NQII01014254.1:0-17974 GCA_002778355.1 Clitarchus hookeri | reverse complement strand
GCGCCGAGTACTTCTTGTGAGCCACGATCTCCTCCTCCGGGTGTTGTACCTACCACACACCACACACCACACACCACAATCGCTACAGTCCGTTCACAGTTACTTACAACTTTCCTGAAGCCTGTTGAAGTTCTACTTTCAACATATCCCTCCACCTCGTGCAAACCAAGCTGGAAAATTACACCTAAGGGACAACGCAATGCATTGGTGCGCTCTACATTTAAGTATTTTGCATCAGAACCATTATAGTCTATTCACGGCAAAATAAGCATTTTTAAAAGCCCTCTCATGTGGAAAAATAGTCAATAAATCTATTTTATTTTAGCTTTAGACGTTAACGTCCGAGTTAGGTGGAATGTACATACTGTGTTTATTTGTTACATGGCAATGTTTATTTGAAAAAGGTGGTTAAAAGATAAAAAATTACTGAAAGGAAAACGTAAACCAGGGCCTCAAAAGTGCTCACTTTACCGTGAACAGCCTCCAATAGATTTTACCAACACATCTACTTTCACTCTGTTTTATTCATATTAATTTTAACAACTTATAAAAATTAAAGATGATATATAAGTAAAAGTTCTATTTAACAAAAAAAAAAGATACATTTATGTTAATGCAAGTATAAAACGCTTCTGTTACGTGTGATATCTATGAAGCAACCAAACACGTCATTCATGGGGTGATTTTGTAAAAAGTTTTATTTAAAAAAGAGTGAAGAAAACGCGATTATCTCAAATTCTTGTCCAAAGAGGAGTGATTAGAGACGTGACCAGTGGCTACGGCCAGTGGCTTGGAGAACCCGGAACGATGAAGTCAGGGACTATCCCAGTATTATCGTGGAATTGATTTCGGTCTGAAATCGGGTTCTCCCGAATCCGAGTCCAGATTTTGGGCTCCTATAAATGCGCCAACTCGATGAAAGTGGTAAAATGAGTAATTTGGAAAAATCTGATTGGTTTTTCCACCTTGCCAACTAGACTCAAATGTCTATCAATCAAACTGAAATCGATTTCTTTACAAAATCTGAAACATTTCACTTTTAATAATCTATTAATACCCACAGATACTTTAAAAATTCTCTGAAAACATAATTTAAATAAGCCAGTCATTATATGTATTTAATTGTATGTAGACAGAGATGTTTTATACATATATATGCTATATCTAAACTATTGTAACAAACTTCGGGAGATGATTCCTAGGATCAAAACAAGCAGAAATGTCCCTACGAACATAGTATGTCCTACAACGCGTTGTTATACAGTTACAGGACGTACACTGGCCACATCACAGGCGATGCTCGAAGTGTCCGCCATGGGCAGCAATGTCTGTCTGCGTGGCACCGCCCTGTTGCTTCGTTCACTGCTCGCAACACTCGCGGAACTGTGTCCTCACTCCTGTACTGTACACGTCATGCTGATAACGTACATTTACACAAGTGCCATATGTGTACGGGAAACTAATTTCTCCCATGACGTACAATTTCAAAAAGTACGTTAACTCTTGTGTCGTGCTGTATTCGTGGGGTGGTACATTCGTCTCCAAACCAAACGTACAACCTAGTAAGTGGCGATAGTGATACATGTTACCACAATGTGAAACACGTGTGACTCAATAACAACGCTTTATGTTCATAGGACCATTTTTGCTTGTTTTGATCCCAGGAATCACCTCCCGAAGTTTGTTACAATAGTTAAGATACATCCTGGATAAAACTTCATCACTAGATTGTTCTAAGACTAGTTTTAGGTTTTTTTTGTAATAATTGACTTAATTCATATAACAGAATTCTCTATGAATTACTTACAGATCTGTTGCAATTAACTAACCTTGTATCGTAATTGAAATATTTTGTATACATTTGTCATGCCCTATTTTGAGTTTTTTGTAACTTACAACAGTTCTGCCATAGCATAATGCAGGGCGGAGTATTTTTGACCAGTGTGGGGAGTCTTAGATCTAAGTTGTACTAAAATTAATATTCCTGCATTATATTTCACTTAAAATGGTTTTGAAATTTAGAAGCATGAAAATAACGTAAACGAGCATCATACATGACAAAGCAGTGGCGAAACAACCTTTTTAACTTGGGAGGGGACACACACTTTAGGCGCCCCTTAAAAATAATTTTTACTTCTCTAACAAAATTAAATTTGATGCGATCACAGTTTAAATTACATGCCCTACAAAGTATGGAGACAATTCTATAACTCAGAAATGAATATGTATATAACTTTCAGAAATACTTTACAGCAATTCATTAGAGGTCGCATACAATATAACAATGCATCTCGATATGCAAAACCCTTTGACTGCTCAGTTAATCTCATACTGGCGCCAATTTCTAAATTTTATGGAGGAACGATGTATACCCTGCCTCATAGTTGCAGCGCCACTGTAGACAGAGCTACCAACATATCACAGAAAATGTTTTATAGTTTTTGGGGGTAGAAGCATCAGCACTGGTCAAAGTGACTATATCCAGAGCAACAGCTCGCTCAAGAAGAAGCTCGGGTATAGTCCATTCTCGGTTACTTCCAAACTTTTCTGAAGCCCTGTTAAAATTATACTTCCATGATATTCCTCCGCCTCATATAAACAAAGATTAAGCGAGTCTAGAAAATTACACCAAAGGGACAACTAACTACATTCATACGCACTCAGTGTGATAATATTTTGCATAAGAACTAGTCCCTACTAGACATTACCAACACACCTATATTCATCCGGTTTTTATAAATATTAATTATAAATTAAATTTTACAATTGATTCGTAAAATATAAGTAAAACGTTCCGTTTAATAAAAATTAAGGTTCAATATTATGATGTGGCATATTCAGGAAACAACCAAGCACGTTATACACGGGGTGAGTTTCAAAGGCTATATTCACAAAGTGTGCATAAACCGTGAAGAGACTAGTCCTGCAACTGCATGACGACTTTGTCCTTGACCTGGCGCGTCAGGTAGTGCGCCTTGATGCGCTGCTGCAGCTTGTAGTCTTGCTGCCGGTACTTGGAGTCGAGCTCGTCAAGCGAGCGCACCGGCTCGCCCACATACGTCGACGCCAGGTTCTCCGCCACCATGTTCAGCACCCTCATCGCGTCCTCCAGCACCTGCGTAGTGTAGTCCATCCATGGTCACAACAAAGGGACAACGCACCACATTCGTGCGCACTCAGTGCAACAATGTTTCACACAAGAACAATTACTTGCTAGGAACCACCAACACACTTATGTATATTCTCGATGTTAAAAAAAAAAAAAAATACTAATTAAATATTATGATTATAAATTAAACATAAGTTAAAGTTGAATTCAAGAAATAATATGGTAATTTTATGCCAAAAGAATTTTGAAATGCTTTTAATGTATTAAATATTTAGGAAACAACTGAACCCGTCATGAATGGAGTCATTTTTCAAAGATTTGATTAAAAAGTGAGAAGAAACCACGAAAAGATTATAACACGAAAAAAAAAAAATGGTTGCCTGTAAAGTCGGTTTTACGGGCGAAGATTTTACGTGACAACGTAGTGCTGCGCGCGCGGCAGACCGATCATAGTTGAGTGGGAGAGAGACGCAAGGCATTCGGCGGGCCTCTCTCTCGTTCGGTGACTCATCGTAACGTTACCGAGCGTTACACTTTTTCATAAGTGACTCCCAGCCGCAACCTAATTTAAGACGTTGTCACGTCAAAAACACAATATCTGTCACTGCAACGAATATTCATTAAACATATTTTTTTAGTAATGCGAGAGCGTCTTTATTTATCAAGCGCGTTATTAATTTCCTTGTGGTTCGTCTAATTACATTTATTAATTGTAAAACTGCGACGCTAGCTCCACCGCGTCGTTCGTCTTTGGAATTGCTTCCATGCAAGGTGGCTTTCTCCTTGGCCGGCTCGGCTCCCCTCCTGTTTCCTCCCCTCATTTCCCTCCCTTGATTACCCCTCCTCGGTGACTCATCGTAACGTTACCGAGCGTTACACTTTTTCATAAGTGACTCCCAGCCGCAACCTAATTTAAGACGTTGTCACGTCAATAAGTTGATTCTTTACAAGATTATTCGTAAATACACCTGAAAATACTGTAAACTAGTTCCTCACTGGGACACCTAAACGAAGTGAGAATATTGCATTAGAGTTGTCATCTGAAAAAACAGCTACTCGTTTGTGCTGGCAGATTGCAATTTGTCTAAAACTGTTATCTTCAGAATGCAGAATNTAAAACTGTTATCTTCAGAATGTAGAAAAGTTTAAGCATGCTGAAACTAGTTGTCTAGAGATGGTTGGGCCATAGATTCGTTCAAACAAGCTCAAAAGTTGTTATTAGATTTTCTTCACCGGAAGGTGTTGCTAGTGTAGCCTAAATTTATGTCCGGATGAAGGCTGTGCAAACGAATTAAATGGAATCCTTAAAGGACATGTGAGTACCAAGATTTTGCCCACATCTGGTTAGGAATATTTGGCCATCACCACGGAATCGATTCCTGCCGTGGAAAAGTTTGCGAGGGAGAATCGCTGAATCACCATTCCCGAGAGTGCAGAGACTTGGCCCGTGAATAAGGGAACTGTTAGCACCATTCTCCATCGACGATTGAAATACAAATAAGTTTAAGCGCAATGGTTATCATGCATTTCCACGAGAGGTAGAAGACTCGGCGAATGGGTGCTTGCCTAGATTTTCTGCATTGTTACTATGCCCATAGGATCGATTTAAAACTTGATACCACTTCCATCTGTCCACAATATTGAATGGTGGCATCCCAGCTCTCCACGCCCAAAGACAGATCAATCCTTCATAAGAGCTGGAAAAGTTGTGCTTATGTTTTGCTTCGACGAGAACGGCCCATTGATTTTTTACTTTCTGGACGTAGGCAGTATAGGTACTGCAACCACGTACTGTAATATGTTACAAAAACTCAAAACGGCCATTAAGAGCAAGCGACCTCGTGTGTTTTAAGATGGGGATATTCAAATGCACGACTACGCATGCCCGCATATGACGAGAGTGCGTCAAGATTTTCTGGGGCGCTACCCCTGGTCCTTGAAAATCCCTCTTACAGCCATGACCTGTCCTCTTGCGACTTCCGCATATTATATGGGGCCATAAATAAAAGCAATCAAGTGTAACCGGTTTACTGACAGGTCTGGGACGCTGTTGGAGACAAATTATATTTCTTGCCGTGGATGTTCTTCGCTCAGGGTATATACATAATAGTGACATGCTGGGATACTTGCTTCAAATGACGCAACGAAAATGCGTAGCGTATACGTAGACAAAATATTAGGCCTCCTTTTATCCGTTATATTCACATATTCCAACAAAAATGTATTACATAAAATGAATAACGTTTTCACTTTTGTTTAGGGGATGTATTATGTATGGCGTAACTCTGATTTCAAGGAAATTACACAAAATCATACGGTGAATATTAATTCCTCGTTGTTACACTTAGTATGGAAACGTTGCCTAGTGTAAGTCGTTTTGGTTTCTAACATCATGCCTGAGAGTTTTTCAAATGCCACATTTCTGTTATGTGTGATAAGCAATTTAAAAATGACTAATAAAATATATGTATTTCCTATAAGCACAACACAATACCCCAAACACCGGATGGAGAGAGAAAACACCCGTGATTTTTAAAATTGATTTTATATAGTAAATTTTTTTGATTGCATACCTCCGTACAAACCAAAGAGGTAATAAACTGCCCTTCTGTTCTAAATTTTGATGTTTTATAACTTAATGTAGTTGGGAATACCACTCTCACAGGGGCGTATTTTTCTTGGGTGTTTGATAAATCCAAACTTCTTGCATATAAAATCATTGCCATTAAAATTGCCACACTGAGAACAAGTCTAAATGAAATTTATCCTCTAACAGGCAAAAGGCATGATGACAAAACTGATTACATCCAAAACAAATGGACCTTTTATTCGGACAAGATTGTAGCATTGACATGTTCCTTTAATTCAATTTGCACCATCCAAAGCCTGGAATCATATTATGTATACGACCCTGGATGGAGCCATATATACAGATGAAGATATCCTGTTCGATATCTTCCCATAGTTGTGGAACTACCATCCCAAATGCTGCAGAACCGTTGATGGCTGAAACTGCTATCCTATAAAATCTCGAGACCGAACTGGCTAAAGGAGAGTATCGATAGCACGAAGGTAATCGTTGGATATCTGTGCAAAGTGTGTGCGGCCATTATTCTTTTGGGAAGTGCTCATTGGAGTGGCGCCTTAAATGAAATCATACGAAGCCGAAACATCTCCCGATCACCACCAGGGGAGACTGAAAATAAGAGGAGACTGCACCCAACATCATAACCTCGCCAATTCTGGCGTTGTGGCACTCAACAATGAAGTCCGGATCTATGCGCTGTCTGTCGCGCTTCTATACCCGAGTACAATTATCAACCATGTCCAGACAAAACCTGGATTTATAAATAAAGACTTTCACCACCATTTCTTAGCGGTCCATGTCTTCCGAATGAGATAAAAATACAAACAAAGTAGCCACCATCGGGGTGTCAAATGATGACGGCATGGCAGATGTCGATAAAGCAAATAACCTGCAAGTCGCTTCGCAGTAGTGCGAGCAAAAACAGAGTTCGCTAATGATGCTATTGCATGCCCCTTGTATTCCCTCACATTGACACAGTTCCCGACAAAGTCTGATAGTTTGGGCGTGACGCTCCAGGCATTCTAGCAACTCACTCNAAACATCTCCCGATCACCACCAGGGGAGACTGAAAATAAGAGGAGACTGCACCCAACATCATAACCTCGCCAATTCTGGCGTTGTGGCACTCAACAATGAAGTCCGGATCTATGCGCTGTCTGTCGCGCTTCTATACCCGAGTACAATTATCAACCATGTCCAGACAAAACCTGGATTTATAAATAAAGACTTTCACCACCATTTCTCAGCGGTCCATGTCTTCCGAATGAGATAAAAATACAAACAAAGTAGCCACCATCGGGGTGTCAAATTATGACGGCATGGCAGATGTCGATAAAGCAAATAACCTGCAAGTCGCTTCGCAGTAGTGCAAGCAAAAACAGAGTTCGCTAATGATGCCATTGCATGCCCCTTGTATTCCCTCACATTGACACAGTTCCCGACAAAGTCTGATAGTTTGGGCGTGACGCTCCAGGCATTCTAGCAACTCACTCACGTTCACTAGATACACACACACTGAATATACCTCACACAGTTTCGTCCTGCGACCAGTCATATTACCAAACTTATAATTGGGCTAGCACCGCCTGGTATAATTTCTTGGTAACCAATCGCCACTAAAATGTTATAAACTGCAGTATTACCCATGATGATGCCTTATACCAGCATTTACTTCTTTGGGATTAATTACACTTGGGCGCGGCTATTTTTATGTTAATGAGCTGTATTGTCCTTGTATTTTACGAGGCGAATAGCTTAACAAAATTGTCCATGTTTCTAACCAAACGTACCCTGCCGCAAGAACTTATTTATAAATCTTATTTTTTTAGACTGAGGTTATTGTTTAATTGTTCCCAGCGTGTAAATTCAAGGTGGTTACAGCAGTGTTGAAAAAGACAAAATCATTAATATTATTATGCTACTTTGATCGTAATATTTATTCTGCAAGGAAACATGNATAGCTTAACAAAATTGTCCATGTTTCTAACCAAACGTACCCTGCCGCAAGAACTTATTTATAAATCTTATTTTTTTTAGACTGAGGTTATTGTTTAATTGTTCCCAGCGTGTAAATTCAAGGTGGTTACAGCAGTGTTGAAAAAGACAAAATCATTAATATTATTATGCTACTTTGATCGTAATATTTATTCTGCAAGGAAACATGTTTTTTTTTTGTGAAGATTATTATACTATTTCATTTACATATCTCAACACAGTGTGTCAAATCTGTGTGTTAGTTGTAAAGTTGGATACTATTTTACAATTTTTCCTCGTGTGAGGAAACAGGAGTATGTGCCAACAGGAGTATGTGAAACGCTGTAATGCGTGTTGTTACGAGCTATGGTCAGGCCCTTAGCTGAGCGGCCTGCCTGATCACATCTTCACTTATTTATCCAGGACACGGGCCGTGATCGCTGAAATTAGTTATGAAATCGCAAACCAAAGAAACCCCTTCCACCGGCTAGTAAACAGGGCCAACGCAGCCGATATACACTGGGGAACCAAAAAAACTGGCATAGGCGTGCGTATGCAAATAACACAGGTATGGAACCAATAAGACAAACTCCATGTCAACAGGGTAGAGGCTCTGTCATGGTATGGGGCGTGTGCAGTTGGCATGAAATGGGACCTCTGATACCTCCAGATACGACTCTGACAGGTGACAGATACGTACGCATCCTGTCCGATCACCTGCACCCATTCCGGTCCATTGTGCATTCCGACGGACGTGGACAATTCCAGCACGACAATACGACACCCCACACATCGAGAGTTGCTACCAAGTGGCTCCAGGAACACTCTTCTGACTTTAGACACTTACATTGGCCAGCTAAATCACCAGACATGAACATTATTGAGCATATCTGGGATGCCTTGCAACGTGCTGTTCAGAAGAGATCTCCACCGCCTCGCACTCCTATGGATTTGTGGCCTGCCCTGCAGGATTCATGGTGTGGATTGCCTCCTGCATACCTTCAGACCTTGGTCGAGTCCATGCCACGTCGTCTTGCGGGACTTCTGCGTGCTCCCGGGGGCCCTACACGATATTACGCAGGTGTACCAGTTTTTCTGGCTCTTCAGTGTAAGACAGTGTAGTCCGTGGGTGGTGTCTTTTGTCGTCAGGCCATTCGAACGAGAAGACCACTGAAGATGGGTGTATCTGACCGTCGACTTGCACCATCTTAATCAGCCTCCGGAATCATGAACAAGGTGGGGAATCTCCAATTAAGCTTTACTCAGAACGTGGCTGGTTAAATATTTATAATGTAATATAATTTAATATTTCGGTATATTTGTGTAGCTCCCTCTGTTCATATCCAATCATATTATATTGAAATAATATTGTACAACCTTAATATCAAATAAACCTCTTTTATATAGTGTTCATACCATAACTATTATCAATAATTTGGTACGCCCCTATATCACCGTTAAGGATAAATATCAACAAAATATCAAAATCATAACAGGATCTTCGTGCGACACAGCGACGGCCTGCCGCGACAAGGTCGAGCGCGTCAGTCCTACGACGCCGCGCACCGATACCTCTAGCTCGGCCTGCAATGTGCCGTCATGATATAAGCCACCCTCTACGTAAATACATTTATGCGAGAAAACACAGGGGCGTTACCTCCAGCCAACATATGGCAATACCTGTGTTAAGTGATGCATTTAATATAGCCTACCTTGAATTTACGATACTAATATATTGAAATGTCAGATATTAATTTTTCGTTTCTCTGTTAATGTTATTTTTCTGGAACGATGGATTATAACGTAATGAAAATCTTAGCACGTAACTTTACAGTTATATATATATATAAATATCAGAGTATTTATTATGGCCAAATATATAGTAGTGCCATCTCTCACCACAAAGTTTATTTTCACACAATTATTGCTCATGTTAGTATAGAGCTGTCCGGTAATTAGTCTCTGGTGTATTTTCTCTAAGCGTGCACAACTCTCCACTAGGGTGAACGCCAAAACAGTGCCCTAATGATCTAAGTCAATCTTCCTACAAATTCTGCGCGGGGGAGGCAGTGGAGTTCACGTTCAGCAATCAGACCACTTTTCTGCCACTACGATAAAGAGGGTTCGACTTCCCTGCACATATGAGACACAGATTTTAGTACGTGGGAAACGTAGTGGACGAGCGGACGTTAACGTTTTCAGGCGAGTTTTCTCCATACATATCCACAATTACATCCCGTCGTTGTTCAGTCTTCAGCTTGCTTCACTACGACGTGCGCTGAAGACCTCAACTCTCTCTCGCTCTGTCTCTCTCTGTCTATTTGAGTCCCGAGATTGGGTATCTTTTTTGAACACTAACATATGGTTTGATTCTCTTTTGTGGTTAGTAAACACTCTATATATAAATAAATTCCTTTTTTAAAGTAGCAGTTGCATTCTATAACTGAGTTTCAATGCTACTAGATCGTACGCGAGTATCCGAGTTATCATTTTCGTTATTTTAAAAATANCATTCTATAACTGAGTTTCAATGCTACTAGATCGTACGCGAGTATCCGAGTTATCATTTTCGTTATTTTAAAAATACGTGTTTTTGTAAAACCGAACGCAAACCATCTTTCATGTCACTAATTTATTCTCTGCTTTATTCTACAAGATGTCCGAAAAATCTTTTCCTGATTACAACCTTGTTTTTATATCCGCTATATGTACGACAGAGATGTGAAACTGGTGCCAAAATGTTGGAAAACTAACCAAGTTTTTGGTTTCAGGTTTCATTTACGTGACTGCAGTGTAGCAGCTGCAGTGTCCAAAAAACCGGAAATGTTCACAAATCAGGAAAAATCTCAGTGTGTCCTCTGGTACCACGAGACCAGGTCACCAATAACAGTGCAGAGGAACTTTCAGACAACACATGGAAAGAAGCCGCCCGATGTAAAGAGCATTGTGTCGTGGTATGACAAATTCAAGAACACAGGATCTGTTGCTGACTTACCGAGAACTGGCCGACCTTCAACCTCANTGTGTCGTGGTATGACAAATTCAAGAACACAGGATCTGTTGCTGACTTACCGAGAACTGGCCGACCTTCAACCTCAACAAAGGGTGGAAGTTGTGAGACAGTATTTTGTGTGAAATCCCAAGAAATAAGTGCACGGGGCCTCACGTGAATCACAGATACCAAAACGTTCTCTTCGTGATATCTTACACAAGTGTTTATTGTTTTGTGCATGCAAAGTGCAAATTTTTTAGNGATACCAAAACGTTCTCTTCGTGATATCTTACACAAGTGTTTATTGTTTTGTGCATGCAAAGTGCAAATTTTTTAGTCTTTGTTTCCCAATGATGCCACGCGTCGGCATGCCTTTGCAGTCGAAATGTTATCATGTATTGAGGGCAATAATGGCTATCTCAAACGCGATGTTTTTTTCTGAAGAGGCGACCTTTTTGTCAGTGGTGTAGTGAACCGGAAAAACGTGTGTATTTGGGGTTCAGAGTCCTCTGGTGAGGCGCGTGTGTATAGGAGAGGCAGCGCAAAGATGAAAGTTTGGTCTCCTTTTGCCTGACAAAATTATCTTTCCCATTATTTTTGCTGAGAGCACCATCACATCTCCAGTGTATCTGGACATGTTGCAATTGTTTGCTGTTCCACAGTTGCTTGAGTACAACCCAGATGTAATTTTCCAACACGACGATTGTTTAGAGATTCGTAGTTATCTTGATACCACTTTTCCTGGACGATGAATCGGTCATGATGGCCTGACAGCTTAGCCTCCACGCTCTCCTGACGTAATACCATTAGATTTTTTTTATGAGGTTATGGTCTTGCAACTCTGTGACAACGTATATCCACAGCCATTGAATCGATACCTCCTGCAACGTTGGCTAATGTAAGGACATACATTGAATTTGGACTAAATGTACTACGTACTACCAAGGGTGCTCATGTGAAGTTCTACTGATGTGTTTTCCTGTTGCAACTAAAATTTTGGTTGGCTTGGTATATATTATATATATATATATAGGATATAAATCAAGTTTGTAATAAGGGAAAGACTTTTCGGATATTCTGTATGACTAAGGCTGCTGCCTACCTTAGCATCTAAACGTCGAGCACAGTTCCAGTACAAATCGTTTTATTTAAAATAAATTTTGTTAATTCTTGGTTAGGAATAAAATAAAACAAACGTTTACTTTCGAAGGTCTTCGTTCTCTATTACCGCATCTATTATACCTTTTTTTATAAGTGAAAATGTTTAAACGGGCGTTCACGCAGTCTTCTTTAGGTTAGCTCAGGCACAGGATATTTATAACTGCGCATGAACGTGCAACATAACTTTATATTTATTATTAACGTCATGAATTATACGGCCACCGCTGAAAGTCTCATGCAGGCTAGTCGCTCGTGTAAAGACTACACGCCAGTTCATTACCTTGAGCATAGAGACGACGAGGCATGAAATGTCTGCGGCTGGTCACCCTTAGCGTTCCTGCGCGTCTAGGCCTCACACACGCAAAATACTCCTGGTAAACAGCGTAAGTGAAACCACGACTTACGAACTGCAACTTCGACGGTAGCAGCTAGAATTTAAAACGTAATTTGACGAATAGCATTGCCCTTTTTTCTTTTATCGCAGTTACTGCACTTATTGCACGGACTAAGAGCGCT
Source organism: Clitarchus hookeri (assembly GCA_002778355.1). Taxonomy (NCBI): domain Eukaryota; kingdom Metazoa; phylum Arthropoda; class Insecta; order Phasmatodea; family Phasmatidae; genus Clitarchus; species Clitarchus hookeri. The sequence continues at coordinate 5,635 of NQII01014254.1, read as the reverse complement.
GCCACTGCAAATACGAAAAAAAAAAAAAAAAAAAAAANAAAAAAAAAAAAAAAAAAAAAGACAGTGTTGCCGCCTTATCTTTGCCAAATACTAACGTGGATGACTGCAACGGCATATAAAAGCACAGCTGTATGGATCATCATTTGTTTCTTTTTACTATAATTACGTTATTTATGTTGAGGGTCCTTGGACTTTTCCCAAGCAGGCAAGCTATGACTTATATTTCGTCCGTTTCTGCGTGAAAACATGTATGCATATAGTGATCGTGTATACGCGCGATCATGTTTTCCCAAAGAGATTCAGATCAAAATTCCACTCTAATTAGTTTTGAATTTGAGTATGCGTTTAAGTAGAGCGTTATTGATAGCGTGTATCAGGCATTAGGCAATGTCGGCAAGAATAATCTGTGACTTACGTTATTTTGAATATATAGCCTCTATAATTTCACGAATTGTCCTTTCTAAAGTGCATTCAGGATTACTTCCAACTATTCTGCACCCTGCTAAAGTTCTACTTCCAGGATATTCCCCCGCCTCATTCAAGAATATATTAACGGAGTCTAGAAAATTTTACACGAAAGGGACCATGCCCCGCATTGCGTGCTTAGTGTAATAGTATTTTACATAAGAACTATTTATTACTAGGCATTACCAGCACACCTGTTTTCTCCCTCTTGTTACCTATTTATATCAATTAAAAATGAAATATTATAAAATATAAGTAGAAGTTCAGTTTAAAGAAAAAAAAAGAGGCGTACGTTTCTAATAAAACAGTATAAAACGCTTGTCATTCATGGTATATTTAGGAATAAACCAAACGCGTCATACACGGGGTGATTTTTCAAAGGTCTGATTCACAAAGTGTGAAGAAACCACGAATAGAATATAGTAAGATTTGCAAAACAGTCTAGAACATTCCTCGTACACTGTAAACATTTCCCATAACATGAAGGATAATTTTCTTCCCTCAGACGTGGGGGAAGTTTTCCTCGAACATTTTACAGTATAGGTGGAATATCCAGACGTGTCTCGACCTTTGCTGGGACGAATGGCGCTCGGTGTGTTTCGCATCTCTCATCACCTCCCCATTACAGTGAATGCGAATAAAATATACACAGTATGAAATTGGTTGTGTTTAAAAAAAGTACCTTTTTTTTTGCAGCAGAAATGAACTTTTCCACGTCCGTATTTGGAATCGCTCTACAAGACTGACTGAGAAACGAGTGGACCATAAAGATAATAATATTTCGTGAATGCCTAATTAAAAGCATACAGAATATTTTTTTCTAAATATAGTATAATAATCCAGAGAGAAGCAGTTATCTTGAAGAATGAAAGTATTTTTTCAGGCACAACATTTTTGAAAAATTTAAACCTATCACCTAGGTTTTCTATGGGAGTAGAGGAAGAAAGAAAGAAAGAGAGAGAGAGAGAGAGAGAGAGAGAGAGAACGAGTTTACATGACAGTTCTGAGAAAGAGGATGTTTTATGACTGATTTGGCACACATTTTGTGAAAATTTTCTTGTCTTCCAATTTAATAATATTTGCTTATTGCTCATATTCCCCAGCTTCTCGTTATTTATCTTCTTCGTTTATTAAGCTGTCTATGAAAAGTGTTATGTCATTCTAGATGCATCAGACTTATGTCATGAAGGTACTTATGTACAGAATGTTTCTACACATCTCTGCATGTTATACTAATTTTTCTTTGTGCATACCACTCCATCGCTTAGTAAATAAAACTTTGATAACATTTGTGATGAAATCACTATAACAGTGTGTTTCGTCATCCCGACCTATACATGACATCAGAGAGAAACATTAGGAACGAGACAGTACATCGTTATTTAAAGATTAAAAGATTTAATAAGTGGTGGTATTGTATTATTTTAACTGCCTGGCATTTACGAAATAGCGCGGCCTTAGTTTACGTAAGAGACTTAAAAACAGGCTCATTTATTTTCATTAATGACTCAGACTACGTTCTTTCAGATAAGCTTTAGTTCCCTCTTGTGAATCCCGGCTCCTGAAGTGGTAAAGCATGTAGTTTATGAGATTTCGAATGTACAACAGGCCAAGATTATGGAAGCAATGTCATTTCAATAAATTGATAAGTAATACAGCAAATATAATGATATTAAATTACTTTGAATGAAACCGTAACACTTCCAGTGACGCCACAGCACTTTCAGGAACGGGACATGTTGATTCATATGCAAAACACTTAGCATCGAGACTAATTCGAAAGTTGCAAGAAGTTCCGTTCGCGATTCTCGCGTTCGTCGCAAATACGAAGCAAAATAATGAAGAACTTTGTGCCGTTACTGGGCGCTGCGCAAATTAAACAGCAAATTGTTTCTTTTATAAAAAAAAAATACGTCTAATGATTTTACATAGATATGTTTACAAAAATTATTCTAGAACTAATGAAACTTGTAAACTGTATATATTTATTTAGTAAACACATTTTACAGACGCCAGCAATAGCTATTGTTGACATAACATAAAAATTAGCTGTAAACAAACGTAACAAACGTGAACGTCATTGCACGAGAATAATAAAATTGATAACTTAATAAACAACGACTTTTTCATATATTAAAATTTACATGCTGTAGTAAGAACAAGATTTTCCTTCAGAAATGGGGACGTAACTCGTTCCAATGCAATTTTGGTTATATTAAACCCTACCAATTAAATGGTTTTAAACACTTCAAGAAACAGTGTAGTTTCTAAAATGCTGGACGAATGTTGTATTAAATAAATGCAATGGTTATTTGTGTAGCAACTGCAGGCCCTTTAAACAGACTATTGCTGATGTAAGGGATTGGCAACGTTCTAAATCTCATTAGTTTAATAATAACAATTAATAAGTACAAAGTTAGCAATACATTTTTACTAGTGTATATCGCCCACTGAGTTTATATTCGCCGACGAGCTAAATTAATTATCAGTACCCGTTGTGAGAAAAATATTGTTATCATTAAAGTAATCATGCCAGCACCAAAACTTTGTTTATAAAATAATTAATAAATACTACGTAACCTAATGTATCATTTACTTTTGATGCATAAACTTCGAGAGCATCTTTAATTTGTTGTGATGATCTGGAATTCGCTATAAACGTTAATCGGAACCAAATTTTACTACTGTATCAAACCCCGTAAACTTAAACCACTCCACAGATTAACTTCTTACGTTCAGAAGATAATTTTTCCTATTTATTTAGAGATCTGTACACTCCCTAAAATATAATCTGCGAAAACTGCTTCAAACCAGGGGAATGNGAGAAAAATATTGTTATCATTAAAGTAATCATGCCAGCACCAAAACTTTGTTTATAAAATAATTAATAAATACTACATCATTTACTTTTGATGCATAAACTTCGAGAGCATCTTTAATTTGTTGTGATGATCTGGAATTCGCTATAAACGTTAATCGGAACCAAATTTAACTACTGTATCAAACCCCGTAAACTTAAACCACTCCACAGATTAACTTCTTACGTTCAGAAGATATTTTTTCCTATTTATTTAGAGATCTGTACACTCCCTAAAATATAATCTGCGAAAACTGCTTCAAACCAGGGGAATGCGACTGTCAACAGTGAGAAATTATCAATTGAAATCAATCAATGACTACTGATAGTGACGCGAATCCACAAAATTACCAAAAAATGTACGTTGATTCATATTACTATCTAAAGTGGTTCCGCAGATTCACAGGTCAGTGACAGCAAAATAACAACATATCCAGCAGTAGTAATTCACTGTTTGAAATCACTTCTTTAGAAGATTACATGCATCCATAGCCAACTCAATGTGTCAACAATCACTATATTGAATATATTTAACGAGTTATCTTAATCCTAACCTGCTAGATGATAATGCTCAAGTCTCGCAGCATACATTTAAATATTATTTTACTATTATTATTATCTAGCTATCTAGTGCCCCGTTACCGTTTCCAGTGACACTTTAAAAAAAATTTTCCCCCTGTTTTCTCATGCCTAAAATAATCTGATAATTTTAAGAATATGTTTTCTCTTTTGATTTAAATTCTTTATAATTTGATTTTGTAAGAAACGTAAGTAGTGAGCTCCTTCGTTGACTATATTTACTTCTGTTAACTCTTGCAAGCAAGTAAAATCTCAATGAAACTCAAAACGACAGAGGAATTAGCTACAATGTGTGTATTTGTATGTGTAGGTATGTATAAAACTTCATCGATGAAATAAGATTACTATTTCATTTCTTATTTACTATAAAATATTGTACAATTTATTGGTAAAACATAGTATATTTCACTCTTGATTGTCTCATAACACAGACAATTTCCCTACTACGATGAATGAGCACAAAATAGTTTTTGTTGTCTTTCATAAATATTTATTTTTATTAGTGACAGTTTTATCTACGCGGAGTAGCGAAAATCAATATGTACCTGACAAATTTTTCTCGTTATAGATCCCTCCTACCGATAAGTTCACATTGGTTGTTCGTGACTATGACGTAACCATCGAATCGTATTATCTGTTGGCCAGACGTAGAGAGAATTATTGATGTGAAACGGTGCGCGCAGTACTGCATTCATGTTCTCCCCTCATGGTGACCTTGTTGAGCACGCAGCCGGAAACAGTCCTCGCAGACTCTACGACAGTATTATGGTAAGCCATCGAAGTAGAAAGGTCAGTGTTGCATTCTGAGTGGAGGCCTTGGGACGTGTTGCTTTAAACCCTAAACGAAAACGACAGAAATGTGCAGTATATTTCAACAATTCGTTAGTCATTGACGTGAAAAAACAGGAGAGATGTTCAGTGCCTATGGTAATATAAGGCTTTCCTTCACACCAACAGGGGCCGTGTTGGCTGAGTGGTTAGCGCGCTTGCCTACCACCAAGGCGAACCGAGTTCAATCTCCGGCCGGGTGTCACTCCCGGATTTTTGCAAGTGGGAATCGTGCTAAACGATGCCGCTGGTCGGCGAATTTTCTCGGGGATCTCCCGTTTCCCCTGCCCTTTCAATCCGGCACTGCTCCATATCCACCTCGCTTCACCCTCATCGACTCTCAAGACTTCGCTGTTAAGAGCCGCCCAAATGTATTCACTCATTCTACACCTAAAAGAATACTAGATAATGGAAAAAATATAGATCCGCCGTGTCTATGGTGCCATACATCTTTAGTAAACAAAGATATGAAAGAAGGAAAGTCGTGCAGTCTTGCAGGGTGACGATACATCTCGTATCACGGTTTTAGGGTTTCCAGGAAACTAAAGCAATAAAAAGCCATAGCGCCGTTTAATTTTCGGAGACATTTCCACAGATTGTTTGAGTGAGTGAGCAAGAGAAGGAAGATATATAGAATCAGTGCTGTTAAATGACGTGTAATCTCGCAAGACGCTTCTAAAAAATCATACTTGAGAATATATAAATGCGCAGTGCTGTGAGGCACCCATGCACATAGTAACAAGCTACGTACTATGTGTAAAACGAGAGCAAGACAATAGAAAACAATATTGCTATGCTTTGGCTTGCTCTTCGTCGAGTAACGTAAAGAATATATATATAAAAAATCTGTAATAACCAAATGTGGACTGCACTGTAACAGAACTTAAATGCTAAAAAGGAAGGGAA
>NQII01014253.1:0-19318 GCA_002778355.1 Clitarchus hookeri | reverse complement strand
TTACTTCCTGGCATGTTTAACAGCAGTACAACATTTATTTCATTAAAGTATTCGGTGAACTCGCAGATTGATGAAATTTACCTGATAGATTTAAATGTGGGTTGAATATTATTATAAACGGTTATATTATAAAAATGGTACATTGTGACTTGTAAGTAAGATACTGACAAATGCAATCAAACAGGGGCGTCAGAAAGGGATAGGCAAGGAAAGGCATTTGTCCTCCCCCACCCTTCTTCCACAGCGCTACTAGTGGGTACAAAACACTTCATGATTGGGCACCTGAAAGAAAAGTATAAGTTAGATCAAGTTTTAAAATTTATGCGTATTTAGTAGAAGCGGAGATCAGTAATAATGTTAAACAGTAATGTTTATAATGGTATAAATATTTTGTGTTAATAAACCGGAACAGGAAGCAACGTTTGTGAATAACTACTGACAATAGATGTAAAAAAAATAAAATGTGGGAAGAAGCACTTCTTGCAACACCAGGGTCACCAAGTTATCTACATGACCTTGCCTCCCTTAGCCAAAAGAAATCCCGACACCCCTGCAATCAGCCACTAACAATTTAAATTTTATTTCTTGCAGAGGGAGAAACTTATAATTACGAACTATACATTTTTACTAGGAACGTCCAACCCTATGCTGCGACGCCGACGGCTGACAACGTTGTCGTGTTGGCGGTCTAATGTTCAGCGGTAGATATATCATGTCGGTTGGTCTGAGCAGGGGCATTTCAAGGTGTTGCGGTGCATGTTGTAGCGTTTTAAAGAGTTGACGATGTTTCGGAATTGTTCTCTACTTGGAGAGGAGACCTTGCTAGTGCCTTGGCGCAACATATCAATAAATACTGTGTGAACATGGAATTATATGTTTTACACGTGTTTTCCCTGACACCGGCTTCGTCGCGTATTTTTATCTAATCCGCGATTCGGAAGCTGCTCATGTCTCATATCATTCCAATCAAGCCCATGATAAATGAAAAATTCGAATCTGTAGTGAAAGAAATCAGCCCAGCGCTCACGTACTGCCACGGAGGAAAATTTCATACGTAGACGAAATGGTGGCGCGGTCTATTGGATCCATAGACTAAAGATATAGAATTAATTTTTTGACTTCTGTACGCATATCCCCAAAATTGGCTCAATAATTGACAAAATAACTATAAAATTCACGCATTCCAAAAATGATATTCTAACGTCTTAAACATGACAATGTTCCATTTATTATTGGTATATATATTGCTGCAGCTTAAAAAAGTAATATTTATTTTTTATTATTAATTGTGTATTATGGTAAAGTAATTAATGATTCTATTTATACGTAATTTTGGATCACGTGATTTCTTTTAGTCAGAAAATTAATTAGTTATTTTTTAATAATTTGTGAGTTTTTTATAACCACTGAAATTTAGTTTTTTTTACGAAGGCCGTAGGTGAATACAAATTTATTGTCCTTTGCAATGGGGACGAGTGACATGATATTTAATTTGTGACGTAGCTTTCTCGTGATTGGTGCTTTGAATAAGTTTTAAGTACGTTGAACAGCTGTTTAGCTATCTTGAATTTTCGCCAGGCAGGACACCGACCGAGTGAGTTTGGCGTGGTATGCATTTTGCTTGAATTACAGAGATCATATATCTCACCTCCATTCAAAACTAATTTTAACATTAACAAAGTAACAAATATAAATTTTAAAATGTTAATATAGTCTTGTGTAAAAATTTTAAGATTTCAAGTGACATTATAGAATATTATTATTGCTCCTTAGTCAAACTCTGTGAAGTCAATCTTATGTTTTGAATGATAGTATTTACTAACATAAAAAATTTATGTAGCAGCCATTTCGAAAATAAAAATTTGAGGCACTTAAAACACTTACGTTTACACAGCCTACTGTAGGTCTGCTTGTGCAAAGAATTAGCTGTAAATCGGTTAATTTATTCCTGAAATATGGCATACAATCTTAATTTTGTTATTTGTTGCTACGTTACTATTTGGCCTAAAACGTTTACCTGAAATATTTCAAAATGTTGCATTTTCTCATCCAACAGTATTTTGCAAATATACTGGCAAAAGAGGATCTCTGTTTGCATTATTGATGCTTCTGATGAATACTCTTAGCGTACAAAATTTGGTTAAATATTGATGAATTGTTTATAACATATAATATGCCACCCAAATGTATTTATATTAATGCCATGAAAAAGGGTCTGCCGCACTTAAAGCGTGTGACATTAGATAACCTAGTGTAGCACTACTTAGGAGGGGAAATTTGCTGGGATTCGGTTGATTTCTCCTGAAGATATGGCACAAAACATTCATTTTTAAATGTGATGATCGTTATAAATACAGGATAAAAATGCATGTATTAGCAATTTCGCTGATTATCATAAATAGGGGAAAGTAGTCTGCATGGGACCGATTTGGCTATTCGTCTCTGAAATAGCCAAAACATTCTATGATTAATGGTTTTTCTCGTGATATACACAGAACACACAGTGCCCAAAAAACTATACAACAAGACAGTTTCTTCTAAAGTGTGACAGATGGTCCAAATTGCGACACCGGTTTCCTAATTTGGACTTCAGGTTTCGTAAATTGGACGAGGTTTTCTAAAATGGACCTATTATTAAACACCTGCAGTCAGACACATTAATTATGATTTGGTTTGACTTTGATGACAATAAATGTTTGCAACTCAGAAATGTAGTCCTAAAACTTAAAATTATTCACATTATTTGAGTTAAATATTGATATTCTTAAGAACAAAAACACACAAAAAAGTATTATTGCTTGAACACTGTTCTCACTTTAAGACACTTAATCTTATATAAAAAGTTTACATAGAAAAATATCTATACATAATTCACACAGAAAAAAGATTTAATATGGGGTTTAGGAATTGCACATTTTGAATGACCCCATGTACGGCAGCCTACACACTAGATCATGTCCTCCTCGAGAGCTTCTTCGCACATCATACAGCACCAGTCACTATAATTTCATTCTTGTTAGATCTAGACTGAACTTCCTTATATGTCTTCCCAACCGAAAGTAGTTTCTTCGTTCCAGATCGAGAAAATTCAAGGCTTCTTTTATAAGGACTGCTAGTAAGAAGTTCTGCCTTTTGAACTTCTCGACTAGAATAACGTTTCAGTGTACATAATTAAATTTCAGTGTACAGTATTTGATCATTTTCGGCAGAGGCGTCAATTCCTTCAGAACGTCGCGGAATGTATGGCTACTGATGTTCAAAATCTTCTGATCACCACCAGTCTCAATCTCAGGTAGAACATTGGCTTGAGATTCGGCTTCCTCTGACGGTGTTCCTAGGTTTGTGAGTGGACGTTTAGCTTCCTTTTTTCAGTCATATGTATATCAGTGACAATACGTCGTACGGTTTCTGAAGCTCTGAAGTGATGGTTTTTAAACACATGTCTGTTTACGGGCCAAACATATGTTGCACGAAAATCACTTTGGGCAGTTCCAACTGTTGCTGCAGGCCCAAATGCCTCGTTCAACAAACCAGCTATCTAAAACATTGAGATGGTCTGACCAACATGTTGCAGCAACCACGTTTCTTGAGCCTGAGTGAAATATGTCTCGAGTGGCTTAAAAAATGACACGTATAATGGTTGCAGTATGCAGGTTGTGTGGTATGCCCTGGCAGTTGTAACAAAATTATCCCATTTTCTCTACAAAAATCAAGAGCTGCAAGATTTAAGCTGTGAGTTGTGTGACCATCAAGCAAGACAAACACGGGATTGTTGTCATCTGATTTCACACATCCATGTAAGTGTTTAAACAATAACTGAAACAGTTCCGAATTTACGTAACCTGTATCGAATAGCTAAACCAGGTTTACTGGTGGTGCTCCAATGGCTAGTTCCTGAGGTTTTAGTTTCCTCTTTAATATCAACATTGGTGGAACATATAACCGTGCTGCATTGACACAGCATACCATTGTTGTGTTAATTCCTCTCTCTCCACTTGCTATTGCACCTACCTGATGCTTTCCTTTGCAAGCTACGGCCTTTGGAAGCTTCTTTTGCACAGTAATGAACTCTGACTCATCTACATTGTAGATGAGGCTAGCCAGTATCTTCTTCTCATCCCCAGTCTTATCTAACAGATTGAAGAAATGATCTACATGTTCTTTGTTGAAACCTCTGCCTCTCACAAGAGGTGGCTTCTGGTTGACGTAACAACAGACGGGGGTTACGACGCATCTACGCATTAAACCATTTCTTCCCTGCCATACGCGTTTCTGAATTGAAAGAATGTGGTACAGAAAACTTCTCTGCTATGTCGAAGGCTAATCGTCTGATATCCTTTATGGTTGACTAGAACTATATTTCTTCAAATCGGAGAATTTACGACACTGGTTCTTCCTCCATATCCTGTGAGAATGTTACCCGCCTCCCAAATGACTTTCTCTCTTTGCATAAACTTTTTTACTGTCAGTATGACGTTTAGTGATCGCCTTTGGATCTCCATGAGCACGATTACGTTAATTCGCCCATAGTCTCCATTATTGTAAGCTGCAATAGCTAACGGCAGTTCTACTTAGGTCCAATTACCGTATCGGCCTCGCTTAGCCATCGCAACTCCCTGCAGAGAAAGAAATTACTAAAGTTAAGTTAATTAAAATGCAAAGAAAGACTGTAGTATTTGACAAAACAGGATTTGCCATAAGTTTCAAAAGTTGTACAAGTCCAATTTCGGACACTACAAATGGTCCAACTTCGGTAAAGGCACAGATTTTGTTCTTATAAATATGATTTCATTAGTTTACTTATCGAGTGGTGTTGTAAATCCCTATGCACGGGAGCACTAAACTTACACGCACTATCACGAATACACATCAAGCCCAACTGGGCGCAGGCGAGTGGTGCTAAACGCACGACCTTCAGCAAGGTCACGCAGCGAGCATGTAGAAACACAGCGCGCTAGCAATACAGACAGTTGTGTCGACAGTTGAGCGCTTATGCGGTCGTCCAACTTCGACTACTTTCCCCTACTGCCAATACACAAAGTTAAGTTACAATCGGTTATATTGTTTCGTACGAATAGAACTCTTAGCTTAAGTGTTATTATAGCCACCATTCGAAAAAAAGTGCTGGCCCACTTAAAAAATACACAGTAATATGGCCTACCACAGCAGAACTTTTTCGCTATACAAGGTGGGAATAGGTTCATTAATTCCCGTGACATGGCATAAAAACTTAAATTTTTATGTGTGGCCATCTTACAAAATGGCAGAGAAAGGAGACTCTGCATTGGCAAATTGTATGGTTATGAAAGATACTGCCAGCATACAAAATTATGTTTAGTTTTGTTTCGTAATTTCGTAGATGAAAGATACTGATCTAAAATGTTTATATGGCCACCATTTTGAAAATATGTCATCTGACCTACTTAAAACATTAAAGTTTACAACACCTGCTCCACAACTAATTGTTAGCAAATTTGGTAGTGATCTGTCAATTGTTACCCGGCATTTATTCGTGTGACGCTATCTTACGAAATTGCGGACAAACATTCAACAGTTAAAATATATTCTGGCAGTATACAAAGTTAAGCTAGATTTGATTATATGGTTTCGACGGTGTAGCATACTAAGCTAAAATTGCTATATGGCCAATATTTTGATAATAAGTGCCTTACTTTTTGTTAAAAGATACCAGTTTAAATCAGCTTCCGCAATACTTTTTTTTCGCCGTATTTGGTAGTAATTGGTAAATTTTTTTTTTAGATATATTGCATTAAAACTTTATTTATCAGTGTTACGCTATCCTACAAAATGTCGGACAAAAGTGTATATGTGTTGGCATGTATTATGACTCTAATATATAATTTCAGAGTACAAAATTTTGTGGACATTGTCTAAACGCTATGGTGTAAATACTAAAAAATCCTAACATATATGAATGGCCGATATTTTGTAAATAAGTGCTTTGTAAATTTAAATTGTATTATTTATTTGGTATACCGTGTTATTACATACTTGCTAAATATGGAGAGTATTGGTTGGGTACTTTTCGAGATATAATATAATTTGTAACTTTTTTTCATGAGCTGCAAATTTCCAAAATGAAGGATTATAAACCATATCCATTTATAAATGCAATGAAAAAATAATGCACTTAAATCAGTTGAGTAGTTCGGAAATATGACATATGACCCTAAATTTAATAATGACCGTAATTTAGGAAATAATTGTACAGCGTGGTAAAAAAACTTTAAAATCAGATATCTTTAATTATAATATGTGTACAGTGTTCATTAAAATTAGGTTAACTATTTCAATTTTTAGAGGGACACAAGACATGTACACATACACACACCTACACATTCGCATACACACAGAGGCACAGACAGAAAAGTGGTCATAAGCCTTTCTTTCCTTCTGAAAATAAGCTGAAAAGAAGTTAGCATTGCATTGGTGTGAGTTGCCATTTCCTTCGGCTCCCGCAACCCACTGATGATGAGTGAAGAAACCCTGACGGTGTGGAGATACGTCCAGGAAATTCTATGGCCATGTGAGCTCACCTTCCTGGTGAAGCTTGACAACCCAGCAGGATTATGCCGGGCCTCACACAGCACGGGTATTTCTGGCCTACCTTTGCTCTGTCAAGATGCTTTCTTGGCTAGCCAGGTACTCAGACCTCTCGCACATCCAGAACGTTTGGGACCAGATAGGGTGGCAACTTTGGCCAGAGGAAACTTCGGCAGATTTGAAGAGTCATTTGCGCCAGCTGTTGCAGGTCTTCCTCAGGAGAATATCCAACGTCTGTATGCCCCAATGCTTGGCCGTATCGCCATCTGTCCCCATGCTGCGGGTTCTCCAACACCATACTAAGTGTATCCTGCAAGTTTTGATACCCTATTACAACAAAAACTTTGCCACTGTAAATAAAAAACGAGTAATATTCACAAACATTTTTTTAAAACCAAGTATTGTAAAGCATTCCTAACGTTTCATAATGAGATTTTCGTCTTAATCTTTTGATTCTTTGAGCTTTATAATTTTATGTGCTAAATTTCCTCGAATTTAATATAAGTCAGCTGTTCAATCAAAATTATATTCAGAAATATAGTTTGACCGTGTCCTATGACAGTGCAACACCAACTGACACCACCGTAGAATGAGCAGGCGCAGTTCCGGAAACGAAGTCTCGACAACCAAGGAACTGTGTGAACCAGCGGTAAATTATAGACAAAAATACGTATTCAAAATATCAGGAATTGCCAAGCGTCCATAAAGCTAGTAATGCATGGGGAACTTAAAAGAATTCGGGGAATTCAGTAGACAATTAATTTTACTCAGATTGCAACCACACGTAGGCCTTGCGAAAGCCAAGCTGCGCAGCACATAAAGTCTGGTTGTTTAAAACACGTAAAATGAGATAAAAATTCAGAAATAAGCATGCAAGAAAAAAGTACGTATAACAATACATGCACTATTAAGACGCTAGTTCTATATTTCTAAGAATTTTGTTTAATTTTGCAACCTATTTCAATTATTATTAAGTATTTAATTTAGACTGTAGTGGCTCAGCTAAGATTTTTCTAGAATTTGTTAGGTTTGATTTTTTTGAAGCCCTATTTGGTTAGGTAGGTCACGTTAGGTCGTGTTTCATTTGTTTTAATTCACATGCATTGTGCAAATTGTATACCCATTTTTAGGGTAAAGGTGCTAAAGAAAATTGCAAAAAAGTATAAATGAAAATCTCTGTCACATATTGCCAAAAAACATATACATACTTTATTACTCTTAATAGTGTATCTGAAGCCAAGAGACTGTCAAAATTAAAAGAATGCAATCATGAGGCTGCTGAGAAAGTTTAACGAGAGTAGAAGTATGATTCTAAAATACGCAGATGAACAAACAAACGGTCACGGACCGTACGTACGCGGAACGAGCAAACGAATCGGAATATATCCGTTTTGTTTTATAATACATATAATTGTAGGCCGAAGTATATACAGCTTAGAAACATATACATTGACTGGATTTTAAAATGGCAGACATTCATTGCATGCGTAAAACACTACTTTATAACAGTTCATACGTCATAAAAAATTATTGCCAAACTTTAAATGAGAGCTAATGTAAATGAAACAATATTTTTTTTTATACTGCTCACAAAAAGTTTAGCAGATATCAAAATCAAAATTGTTATACTAAAAAAAAATTATATTACATGTTGCACTCCTAATGGCATATAAAGTGAAAAAAAAACTCGTGTACATCATCCCAGTAATAAACAAACAAAAGTCATACACTGAAAAAAACTTAACCAAAGGAATCTCATCAGTTTAAATAACAACGAAAGTGGTCTTCTCAGATGTATTGACAAACTTCAATAACGTGTAGGACCGCGACGATTTCTGAGGCACGCTTGTATCCGACCAGGCATGCCAAAAACAATACCATTAAGCATTTCCTAAAGCAAATTGGCCCATTCCTCTATTACGTCTGTTTTTAAGGCCTGCGGTTGAACCAATCGGGCGTGTGTACGTGCAATACGCATGTCGTTGGAGGGGAAGATGCCAATGTTTACATGATTCACCCAACGTAGGAACGATTCAATCCTACTAGACACACACATATTACGTATTTATTGGCACACGGGGAATTTGCTAAGCTTTAAGTGAGAAGCGCGGAATATGCAAAACGTTTGTGAGCGGTACATTTAACGAAAATCAGTTAATAATTTTTAGCAATCACAAGGGACTTCATATTATTTTCCACTTTTGTTTTTAAAATATTTTTTTTTATTGATGAAAAAACATTGCTCAAAACAAATAATGATTTCATTAGTGGTAAGGTTTCAAGCGGATTTGGTTTCCTTATCGTTATGATTTTACTATGCCAAGACACACGTTATGGTCAACGCTGAAGCATTCTGGAAGCAGATAAGTGAAATGTGTATGATCTACGATATTTTTAAGAACATCGCCGAAAACAGTTTAATTTCTCTGTTAGGTAAGTAGATATATTAAAAATTATTTACAACTGCCATGTTACTCCTATTTTCTTGTTTTTTTTTCGGCACAACTGGCTTCTGGCCACAAATTAGTGTCATAACTGAACGACAAACACGCAGTGTGTTCATTTGATTATAACCACAATAATACCTACACTATACTAAAACTCGATTCCTATTACCAACACACATTCACGTATAACGCAAGAGTTCGGAGTTGGTCAAACCTTTTACGTACGCATTCGTGTCCACATACGTACCACTGTTGATACAGCTCGTGGTGTTTTGTATTTCCGCATCAATGACGTCTTATATCTCGCCTTGGTATGACAAACACGTCAAATATATAACTGCAATATTATTTACATAATTTTGTATGAACTTGAAGAGTTTCGTTAATCACCAAGTAAGCATAAACTCCTTCGAAAGTTCCCCCCACCACCTTCGCCAGCCCTGACCGGCACTACGTGTTGTTTTTCATTGTGTATTTTGAATGCCTGTGTGTATTTAGCATGTAATTTAGTATTATCGGCAGGTTATTTATAGTTTTTGAAAAAATTGCATAGTAAATGTCAGTCATTATAAAACGAGAATTACAGCGCTGGCTGCTATTACTCAGGTTGTCACGTAACAGCAAGGGACCTACAGTAACTGATCACAAGTAATCATTAAGTACTGGCAGTTTTCTGCCCAGGAAGTGTAATCAAACTGACTTTCGCTTCAAGTATGGCGTATTTAGAAATATAGCAAAAAGTCGTTAGAAAACATTGTTTTTCTTTTTTTTTATTCTCAATGTGAGATAAATACATTTCAAATTCCGCCTGAAATAATTTTTAATTCTTAAATATATATTTTAATATACGTAGTGTATAAATATGTGTTAAAAAATTATGTGTTGATGTAGCACGTGTTGTTACTCGCAAAATTATGTAATCAGTTTAATAGATAAGTAAAAATATTGGCAGCCATGCATATTCCTTCCATGTTCTTTCAGCTGCCAAAGACTACTTAAGATTACAAATAAAAAAAGGAATAATAAAGTAACAGTTGGAAAACATAAAAATTCGATAATATAATCAATAATCATATATAGATCAGGACATGTTTTCCAAGCCTTGGGTAAAATAAATGGAGGGCGTTATATAAATTTGATTCTTAATTATCGAAGTTATCTTGGAGTTACTGGACTGTGCGCATACGTAAAAAATTGGCGATTTATTAAAAATAATAACGGAAAGTGAAAATATTTATTAAATTCGCTGTTGGAGTAACACAAATTGCTACCATATTACTAAACGCTTTAAGAAAATTAAAATTAGTATTCATCGGATTTATATCTGTAAGATGTACTATGGGGACTCACGCACAAGTACTGGAGACTCAAGCGCCATTTGAAATGTTTTAAATTTTTCTGGTGCAATTTCAAATGTTCAACTAAATTGACCAAACATAGCAGTGGGACGAAGTAGAACAACAAATTTTCAACAAAATTGACAAAATTAGTAGTGGTAAGAAGTGGCACAACCAATTATTTAACAAAAATTAACGAAAATAGTGAAGGGACGTAGAGGCAAAACTAATTTTTTGACAAAATTTACGGAAAATTGCAGTGGAACGAAGTGGCACGATAAATAAACCAATTGTTTTTGCACCATTCCGCCACGAAGTGGCATCCGAAAATGTGCAACTGGTAGAGTGGAAAAATATAGTCACAAAATCTCCCCATTTAAACAAAATTATTAAAATAATTGCTGTTTTAGCTGTGTTAATGTGTAAATTTATTTATAATCAATAAATCTTTTATCAAAATCTTGCTACAATTGACTTATTTCTTAAGCTGTGCTAGGATTCTAGCACCATTTCATATAAAAAAGAATTCGATATAAAGACTCTAGCACAATTCTAAAAAGTGGCACAACGAAAACCAGGAGTGGGATGAAGAGTGGTACAACAATAATATATGTAATTTGGTAATATAATTTACAATTGTAATGTGGGATGAAGTGGCATAAAAGAGCACAGTACTATTTGAATAAATACCAGTTCACAGGGCGTTTCAATAAAAAATACAATTTTTTATCAGCTCAAGAAAATTCTATCTCGTGCATAGATTACCCATTTTTTATAATTTTAATAATTTATGTGTTAATTAAACAAGTCATTCATTTCATGGTTTCATATAATTTTCATCTGTCATTTTTATATAGCAATCTGGCAATGGTATTTTATATTATCTAGGATACAGTTTATTTGTTTACCAAAGTGAAAATCAACAATTTGATAATCTGAAGCTATATTTTTTCTATCCTTCTCTAGTTCGTCTAGATAAATAAATTTATATGAACGATTCAACATGTTGAACAGAATGTCCATTTGTATAAACAGAATTATTGAATCATCATAAAATTAAAAAAAAAAGCATTACATAAATTGAGATAAAAAGTGTGAAGAAATGTAAAAAATGTTGCGAATAAAAATATATAAACTGTTCCTTCTCAAATAAAAAGAAACAAAGGGTTAACATGTTAATAAAATCAAAACATGTTTCAATCAGAAAATTATCGAGAAACTGTTAGAGAAAGTGTGTTGTAAGGAATGTGGAATATATATTTGTAGGTCGCATCTTAAAGAATAAAAAAAAAAACTAACTCACATATTAATAAGTATAAAGAATATACAAAAAACATGCAAACATTGTCAAGAAACTGAGGATATTAATTTATTTACACCCAATCCTTATACAAGAGAAAGAAATTATTATACAGAGTGATCCGCCTGATGTGGACACCCCCAAAATATCCGGAATGGTTGCAGATCACAAAATCCGATTTTAACTAAATTAAATCACTTACGGCGGCCAGTAATTTGCCGTAAAGTGACTATTTGTAACATGTGTATGGACCGAAATAATGAAACTAAGTATAATTTTTCCCTGGAAACATACATTTATTTAATCGGCATCTTGAGGTACATGCAATGAGGTATTCTGTGATACAGTAGATGCAATGNTTTTTTTCGGCGTGAGATAAATACATTTCAAATTCGGCCTGAAATAATTTTGAATTCTTAAATATATATTTTAATATACGTAGTGTATAAATATGTGTGAAAAAATTATTTGTTGATGTAGCACGTGTTGTTACTCGCAAAATTATGTAATCAGTCTAATAGATAAGTAAAAATATTGGCAGCCATGCATATTCCTTCCATGTTCTTTCAGCTGCCAAAGACTACTTAAGATTACAAATAAAAAAAGGAATAATAAAGTAACAGTTGGAAAACATAAAACTTCGATAATATAATCAATAATCATATATAGATCAGGACATGTTTTCCAAGCCTTGGGTAAAATAAATGGAGGGCGTTATATAAATTTGATTCTTTATTATCGAAGTTATCTTGGAGTTACTGGACTGTGCGCATACCTAAAAAATTGGCAATTTATTAAAAATAATAACGAGAAGTGAAAATATTTATTAAATTCGCTATTGAAGTGACACAAATTGCTACCATATTACTAAACGCTTTAAGAAAATTAAAATTAGTATTCATCGGATTTATATATATAAGATGTACTATGGGGACTCACGCGCAAGTACTGGAGACTCAAGCGCAATTTGAAATGTTTTAAATTTTTCTGGTGCAATTTCAAATTTTTAACTAAATTGACCAAAAATAGCAGTGGAACCAAGTAGAACAACCAATTTTCAACAAAATTTACCAAATTAGTAGTGGTAAGAAGTGGCACAACCAATTGTTCAACAAAAATTAACGAAAATAGTAAAGGGACGTGGAGGCAAAACTAATTTTTTGACAAAATTTACGGAAAATTGTAGTGGAACGAAGTGGCACGATAAATAAACCAATTTTTTTTCGCACCATTCCGCCACGAAGTGGCATCCCAAAATGTGCAACTGGAAGAGTGGAAAAATAAAGTCCCAAAATCTCCCCATTTAAACAAAATTATTAAAATAATTGCTGTTTTAGCTGTGTTAATGTGTAAATTTAATTATAATCAATAAATATACTATCAAAATTTTGGCTACAATTGTCTTATTTCTTAAGCTGTGCTAGGATTATAGCATAATTTCATATAAAATTGAATTCGATATAAAGACTCTAGCACAATTCTAAAAAGTGGCACAACGAGAACCAGGAGTGGGATGAAGAGTGGTAAAACAATAATATATATAATTTGGTAATATAATTTACAATTGTATGTGGGATGAAGTGGTATAAAAGAGCACAGTACTTTTTGAATAAATACCAGTTCACCGGGAGTTTCAATAAAAAAAAATTTTTGATCAGCTCAAGAAAATTCTATCTCGTGCATAGATTACCCACTTTTTATAATTTTTAATAATTTATGTGTTAATTAAACAAGTTATTCATTTCATGGTTTCATATAATTTTCATCTGTCATTTTTATATAGCAATCTGGCAATAGTATTTTATAATATCTAGGATACAGTTAATTTGTTTACCAAAGTGAAAACCAACAATTTGATAATCTGAAGCTATATTTTTTCTATCCTTCTCTAGTTCTTTTAGATTAATAAATTTATATGAACGATTCAACATGTTGAACAGAACGTCAATTTGTATAAACAGAATTATTGAATCATCATAAAATTAAAAAAAAACATTACATAAATTGAGAGAAAAAGTGTGAAGAAATGTAAAAAATGTTGCGAAGAAAAAGATATAAACTGTTCCTACTCAAATAAAAAGAAACAAAGGGTAAACATGTTAATAAAAGGAAAACATGTTTCAATCAGAAAATTATCGAGAAACTGTTAGAGAAAGTGTGTTGTAAGGAATGTGGAATATATATTTGTAGGTCGCATCTTAAAGAATAAAAAAAAAACGAACTCACATATTAATAAGTATAAAGAATATACAAAAAACATGTAAACATTGTCAAGAAACTGACGATATTAATTTATTTACACCCAATCCTTATACAAGAGAAAGAAATTATTATACAGAGTGATCCGCCTGATGTGGACACCCCCAAAATATCCGGAATGGTTGCAGATCACAAAATGCGATTTTAACTGAATTAAATCACTTACGGCGGCCAGTAATTTGCCGTAAAGTGACTATTTGTAACATGTGTATGGACCGAAATAATGAAACTAAGTATAATTTTTCCCTGGAAACATACATTTATTTAATCGGCATCTTGAGGTACATGCAATGAGGTATTCTGTGATACAGTAGATGCAATGGAAAGTAAAACTGAAACGACAAGAAATAATGAGCAAATATGATTAATTTAAGTGGACCGGTAGCAGGGGGCAGTGGACCTGTACTCACAGATGTACATAAAAACAGAAATAAAATCACTATTGACTATATGAGTGTTGACTAAGTATCACGTTCCATGCACAAAAAACCGCCTCCCCCCACCCTTTTTTCGGCCCTGGACAAATTTAAGGAATTAGCGGGTGATAGATAATAAAAATTATAAAATCTGTTTTGTATCATTGCAGCTACAGAAATACATTTTGTGATATAAATAATATAAATTAATCATATGTTCTAGTCCTTGCAAGTTTCATCTGTTCCTTTTCGTCAATCTAAGGAACTTGTTCTACCAGTTTTACATAAAATCTTTTCACAACACCTTTTCCTTTTTGCGAGCCGGACCCGTGGGGTTAATTAAATATCTCTTCAGCACACTTTTCAGGTTACACAAATTTTTATGAAGGGATAGTAAATTTACCAGGACTCACCATTTCCATCCACCCACTTACGAATAACAATACATAGATTTATATTTACACCATGCAAAAAGGTCAAATAATACGAAACCTACATTAATGGTATTTAGTAAGTATTTCGTTGCTACCTTCGTTTTTAGTTTCTTCTAATATTTTCAGGCTTTCGTCTCCGCTTACGTAAACTAAATATCCAGCAACATATCATACGGGCGTTCAAGTAGGTAACATTATTTTCTACGCTTTTCGCATATAACCTTTTTCTTTTTCATATGAAATATCAGTGTGAAAAAAGCATGACAATGGGAGAAAATTACTTTAAAAAAANAAGCATGACAATGGGAGAAACTTACTTTAAAAAATTTTTT
The DNA here is from genome assembly GCA_002778355.1 of Clitarchus hookeri. Taxonomy (NCBI): domain Eukaryota; kingdom Metazoa; phylum Arthropoda; class Insecta; order Phasmatodea; family Phasmatidae; genus Clitarchus; species Clitarchus hookeri. The sequence continues at coordinate 4,229 of NQII01014253.1, read as the reverse complement.
ATAGTCAGAAGAATTTTCATTTATATATTTTTTTCGTATAAATTTCGAAATGGCATAAAAGTTAAATGTAAGGCTAGAGTTCAACATAATAACTCATCTCATTAGAATGTCAATAATGAATATTTCTTGGAATTTAGTTAAAATGATCGCCCGTATTATAATTTAAACTTTTGAGATAAAATTAAAAGCCAAATTAGTTTAAATTTAAACCCTTACTGCAGGCGAATTTATGTATGGTTCATAGAAATTGCTACATAAAATTCCTGTGACTGTAATAAACGCGTTAGCTAAAATAATGTTAAGAACTATGTTCTCCATCTACGTAATCACTGCCAACTGCTCATTCAGACGAAATCCGAAAGCACTTTGCCATACGACTGGCATTTGTCGTAAATGGATCTTGCATTTATTAAATCAAAGAAACTGTTCGACTAAGTCAAAAAAATTGTCGATCTCTGAACAGTCTGGATATTTTGACAAAAGCCTTGTTGTGTGGTGCGAAAACAATTTTACATGAAATTTCACTTTCTGACGGGTATTCCCATTTGTATGAACGTGAAAAGCAGTGATTATTGGTGGCAAATTCAATTCATCATTTTTATTACAGCTTGCACGTGTTCCTTTCTAAAAATTGTTCCTCTTAGTAGCTGTATTCAGTTATTCAGAAAAATACTTATTAGCAATTTTACTACATGTGGAATATTTGCGAAAAGCCACACAGGGTAAGGAACTTTATAGACTTACAAGCGTAGTGTTTGATGGTAAGTCAGTTATTTCCAGAAGCCTACATTATTTCCGCCCACCCCGATTGCGACAACAGAAAATTACATTTCTTCAATCGATGGTATAGCTTCTAAAGGTTACTTTTTGGTCATATCCCTTTCAAAGTTGACGCCTGCGGCGTCCCTATATTTTATTCGTCCATACCACGCTCTAACGAAGCTCGCAAGCGAACGACATCAATCAGGATTTAGGGCCTGGCAGCCGTGACGAAGGGAACAGCGCCAGATCGGCCCTACAAGACGACCATTTGCATGGGAAGGTGGAAATGCGGGAGAGTAGCGTCACGGTGTAGAATCAGGTGACAGCGAGAAGAACACGAGGGCAGCGGCCAGGGGGAGATCCCGAAGTATTCCCACAACGCCGAACAAACAACAAACCTCCAGCTAGAATAGAAGGACAGACGCCAGACTCCGCGAGCAGGCAGGAACGGCGAGACGTATTTATGACCTCGCCAGGCTGTGCTTTGTCCCAGGCTTTCGACCACAATAAAAACCGAGAGAGCGTTTGGACGAACGCAACGAGAGGCCCCTTTCAATTATTTCCGCACGGACAGAACGGAGTGCTGAAACTGGTAAACCAGAACAAAACAGCAGACGCTGGACCCAAGTATGGAGCTGGAGTACACGCCCGCGGTTGATTACCCAGGGGGGCGGTCCGCGGCTACCTGGAGAAACCGGGGCAGTTTAATATGGCAATGAGGGCCTACAAAACCGGAGGAGTCCGAGGAAACATGGCAGTCGGCCGACGAGATTCCGGGAGGGAGGAGTGATTCCGCAGGAGACGAGAACGGCAGCCAGCCGCCATCAGACGCAGAGTCCTGCGTCGACCCGAGAAGGAGGGACGTCGAGACGAGTCACCGAGGCGCCCGTGACAGGACGAGAGCAGTTCCAGCTCACCGGACCTCATCTGCAAGAACAACTACCAGCACAGCAAGCCAGATAAGTACAGTCATCCAGCGAGTGTGAAGGACCTTTAGTAGTTATCCCGCAGTGTGAAGGATCTTTTAGAATCATCCAACAAGTGCGACGAAGATCCCCCCCCCCCCCTTTTACGACGCGAATTGTACGGAGCATACGTAGAAAAGGGAGGGAGTTGTCTCAAGGGCTCATGTATCAATTCACATGTTCATGCAACAATAAAACCTCGATTTGTGAAATATGAATTACCCTGTATTCATTCATTAGTGAATTGGACCATTAAACTACAGTGTCGAAGCATTCCTACGCCCGATCACTGAGGACTAGTATTAAGTGTTGGCGCCTCACGCCACAGAACAGATTACAACACCTACGTCCAAACCTCAGCTTTGGCAGGTGTCAATTATGGCGCCGCAACGTGAAGGCGAGCTGAAATCTGTATAGAATTAGGCAAGGACAGAAATTACCTGGGAGAAAAGGGACCGTGCCCCGACCGAGCTAGCTAGCACACTTACGACTTCGAGGGTGTCGTAAAGTTAATAATAATCATTATTATTATTATCCCTCGTGGCGCCCAATTTACCGACAGTTTAACCGAGGAAGGAGCAGGCAATAAATAAAAATCCAGGCGAAAATGGCAAGCCACAGACGCGCGCGGAGTTTAGAAGAAAGGGGGAGTGCGCGGGCCCAGGAAGTAGGAGACGAGATATGGACCAGGGCATTCCCGAGTAACATAAAATCACATGGCGAAAGCAGGGGCAAACGAGAGAGCAGTGCAGAACCCTGCGATGCCAAGGCACGGGGCTATATATAGTACAGTGCCGCAATTGCCCGCGGCGGCAATGTAATCAATGCATCGGCTGGCCAGATGTTTTCCGGCCGACACAAGGAACAGAGTACCAGTGCCTTGAGTGTCAGGAGCCACAGACACAGTGCGACCTCCCGAATTGCCCGGGACACAACACGCGCCTGACTCGTGCGCTACCTGTACCCAGGCATTCCACAACCTATGTATAGGGTGGCCCGAAAGAGCCGGGGGCACAAGAGGCTGGGTATACTAGTGCGGAATGTGCCAGAAACGGACAAACGGGGAGCTCCCGTCAAACACAAACCGAACCCGGGACACCCGGGCAGAGGGAAGACAGGGAATAGTGGAGGAAATGGTCCTGCCGGAGTTCGCAGGAAGACCCCACGAAGATCCAGAACTATTTATACAGAATTGTGAACACGAGTTCCGGACAGGGGGTGTTCCCAGGAGGCGGTGGGTGCAGAAGGCACGCGAGCAATTAAAGCAAGCCGCCCTCAGCTGGTGGGACAGATATGGGGAATTTATAGCAACATGGGAACAGTTCGCGGCCCGACTGAGCAGCAAGTTCGCGGGAGAAGAGGTGATAACCGGGCTACGAACCGAGTTTTACACCCAACAACAACAAAGCGAGGAAGAGGTAGAAATATTCATTCGGAGGAAGGCACAAATGTATGCACGCATTGCACCAGAGGGAACAGAAGCGGAGGGAGTCGGCATCATCACGAGGCTATTAATACCGGCCCTAAGAAGCGTCCTTCGCCACCCAAGGGCAATAAAGATGGAAGAACTCGTAGAAAGAGCGAAAGAAGCAGAAGTCGACTATCGGGAAATGCGCGTGGTGAGGGACGGGACTCACCTCCCCACCCCCCCACCTACCGCCCGCCCGGAGCGGACGATACAGCATGGCGCAGACAAGAGCGAAAGTGGAGGCCCTCCAGCCTGCTGGTACTGCCCAGGGAGGCATCTTCACAGGGATTGTTCAGTCATAAAAACCCGGATAGCTGTAGAAAGGGAAAGGGCAGCCAGGAACGCCCCCTTAGGAACAGGGAAGGCAGCTCCCCAGGGACACGGGGTGGGAAACGCGCGCGCTGGGACCACGAGACACCCCGCGTCCCCAGCATAAATCAAAGGGTGAGACAGGTACACAGTAGGCGACCCGGAGGCAACCACGCAAGCCCCGCACATAGAAACCCGGATGAATGGACACGCCGTGAAGGCGATCTTAGACACAGCAGCGGCCAGCAATTTTATCAGAAGCCAACTGCTGACACCTGAACAAAGACAAACTATGAAGAAGGACGCGCAGCGCGTCCAAATGAGGTGTTCCCAGGAGGCGGTGGGTGCAGAGGGCACGCGAGCAATTAAAGCAAGCCGCCCTCGGCTGGTGGGACATATATATGGGGAATTTATAGCAACATGGGAACAGTTCGCGGCCCGACTGAGCAAAGNCCAACAACAACAAAGCGAGGAAGAGGTAGAAATATTCATTCGGAGGAAGGCACAAATGTATGCACGCATTGCACCAGAGGGAACAGAAGCGGAGGGAGTCGGCATCATCACAAGGCTATTAATACCGGCCCTAAGAAGCGTCCTTCGCCACCCAAGGGCAAAAAAGATGGAAGAACTCGTAGAAAGAGCGAAAGAAACAGAAGTCGACTATCGGGAAATGCGCGTGGTGAGGGACGGGACTCACCTCCCCACCCCCCCACCTTCCGCCCGCC
>NQII01014252.1:0-15689 GCA_002778355.1 Clitarchus hookeri | reverse complement strand
CTCTGGGGCGGTGTGCCGCTCTACAATGAGGCGCGCTCGCCAGGACGTCTCCAGACTCGAATTCGGCAGTCGTCTGTACCCAGACAGAATCTTGATTCAATGCTGGGCACCACACGTCACAAATCCGCAAGCTGCCATGCTGCCCGTTCCCGGCAGGCACACGTGCTTGTCTATGCTCAAGTCGTAATATTAGACGTCGAAGTAACTCCGCGACGACAGTTCCCGCTCTGCTAGCCGCCTATGATACTGGTGGACACAGGCGTATCCTCAGTTGCTGTGACACGTCCCTGGATGATGCGCAGCGACGCCCGTCGAGTGATTACAGCCTGTCGCGCGATGACACGATGCTCCTTGCTGGTGGTCGGCAGAGGTCGACCCGAGCCTTCTTGGTGGGTGAATTTAACCACTTGTTCCCACTGCATCCAACACCGACTCACAGCGTAGGCAGAACGGTTTAAGAGACGAGCAGTGCGCGGAAACGTCCAACCTGTCTCTCGGAGGCCGAGGATGTGGTCTCTCTCAAACTCACCCAGCTGGGGAAAGACTTGTCGAATGCACCGTCGAAGCATGCTGCGTATTCACTGAACTTTGCTCTTTGGCTCCCACTACTCGCATTGTTACTAAAACGTTATTCGTTGTCTTGCTGCTATGAACGGTGGAGGGACGTGTATGCCCCCAAGTGGTACATCTGCGCAAGCAAACCTCATTAAACGCAAATGGAGCACATCTAGTGCGATGACGATACTTGGTGGTAACATTCGTTGCACTAGTTAGATTCCTTCATGCCTATCATTTTTTTTTTTNCTAGTGCGATGACGATACTTGGTGGTAACATTCGTTGCACTAGTTAGATTCCTTCATGCCTATCATTTTTTTTTTTTGCAAATAGGCGTTTTATTTAATTTTAAGTGCAATCTCAAGGGAAATGTGAGGTCTATTGTAATTNTTTTTTTTTTTTGCAAATAGGCGTTTTATTTAATTTTAAGTGCAATCTCAAGGGAAATGTGAGGTCTATTGTAATTGTTTAGATTAATTTTCATTAAATAGTTTTCAGCTAATTTTTCAAGATTTGTTGATAATTATTTACATTTTAACTATTTCGGGAAGGGTTACAACACCTTCAGCTCCTTCCCTCTTTCAAACGCCTCTGCAACGGAGGGAGTTATATGCATTCAAAAGTCTATATATATAACCAATCTGGACTGGCGTGTTTTACGAATCAATCGCCAGACTGTCATGCCAGCTACTACAGCAGACCTTAGTCGCAGCTGAAGCACAGAGGCTAGTGGCAGTGTTCTCAGCAGGAAGGTCACAGCACCTGATTTTCATAATCGTGCCCGATGTAAGGAACCCACTGATTACAAGCACAAATGCACGATGTTTCGGAGAGATGAAAGCCACGCCGTTAGCAGCGGAAACGATGCCTTATGAAGTCATGATGTGGCTTCCATAGACCTGTGTGTACCTAATGGTAATCTGGCAAACGATATTTATCAACGTGTGTAGTATCGAAAGTGGAATTTGGTCTGTTAAGTGTAATGATCCGGGATTGTATCTACCGGTTTGGCCTAGGCCATAAGTTTAAATCGATGGACCGATGCACTCTACAGTAGCATGTACCATACAATTGTGGACAACGATATGCTTTCCACGCTGTGGCGACCGTTTGGGATAAGTACTGTCCTGTATCAGCCCGATAATCTTCGGGTTCATAAATCAACATCAATTTCAGTGCTGGCTTGAAGAAAATCTGGTAGCTAAAATCCTCGAAGAGAACCCAATAGAACACATTTGGGTTTAACTGGAGCGTTTTATTTGTACCACTAATTTACAAGAAGAATGGAAGCTTTCCCTCATCTGTGTACTAGAACTCAATGAGGAACCAGTGCCGATAGTTTAGTTCTATAATAAAAAAAAAAGGAATTCCGTAATCCTTATTAGTTACACTGCTGGCGTCTTTGAGACCAACAGCAACAGGTATGGTTTGATTTGCCCTCATTACGAAAAATACGTGAACCTGATAAAGGCAGAGTGTGATCTTCAGGAAACTTAATTACGAATTTGGTGCTTTTCGTAATATGGACCTCTTCCCCTTGCACAGATTGAAATGATTCCATCACGGAATCTCGTTATTGAAACACATAGTTTTAAAATACGAATTAATGGATAATCATTAGTCGTTGTAAGAATATTTTCTCAAAGTATTATAAAATAAGGGGAGGAAACACAGGAACTATTCTGAATCATCAGCAACCCCGTAAAATATAAACGGATTTGTAGAAACGCCATATATTTCCGATGAAAGACTTTACGACAGCTTGCATTTCAAAACAATTTGGTTAAAATACACATTCGTGATGGGAGAAACTAAATTGTTACATGTTTTGGTTTTCTGNTGCATTTCAAAACAATTTGGTTAAAATACACATTCGTGATGGGAGAAACTAAATTGTTACATGTTTTGGTTTTCTGCCCACGAACCACAGACTTTCAGTATCTGAGTAACACAATTCTAAGTAACCCTGTGAGATAAGAAAATGTTTCTTACAAAGATACGTGGCCAGTAGCAAAAGGAAAGTGGCAAGTGTGCATGTAGGTTACTGACATCTTAAATGCGCGGAAATATTTTAAATAAAATCGATTTCTCCTCCGCATCAGCAGGGAAAATGTTAGAAATCCCATAAAATATTCAGGGTAAAGAGATATGAAAATACAATATAGGAAAGGAGATGTTTTAGTGAAATAATCATAATTTAATGATTTAGTTAGTTAAGCCAAAGTCTGGGGTACAGTCAATATGAACTGTAATAAAAACACATTGAAAGTTTTAATTTTCTGCGAAGAGCGTGATAATAAAATTAATCCAAATTCGTTTGAACTAATATTTAATACATTTCCTAGACTAAAATATAAGTGGTGGGATTTAAGGAAAAAATTATAAAATTTGGACCACTTCTTGCATATACAAAATTTTAATTTGCAAAATCATGAATTTCGAGTGATCATGATTTCGGTATTTCACAATTAATTTCTGAGTAGAAAAATCAGAGATTTTGATATATGATGAAATGAAGGAATTTTCAGAACACTATAAAATTCATTTATTTTCTTTCTTGACAAGTGAGAAATTTGCTGAAAAAAATATTTTTTGGTAGGCGTATTTACACAATTATGAATCATTCTACTTTCAATTAACTAATTATTATAAATACCGATATGNTTTTTTTGGTAGGCGTATTTACACAATTATGAATCATTCTACTTTCAATTAACTAATTATTATAAATACCGATATGCTAATTTCTGTATAAAGTATAAATGTCTGGAAATTACGATTTTCGTAAAATAAGCTATTAGGTTAATTTATATCAATAGGTGCATAACTTGCAATCTTACAACAAATAGGAATATCACCTTCTCTTAAAACACTGTTTTCCTTTCTTTAATTTTTATCTTCAAGAGGCAGTATAAACGAAAGAAGAGAAAATATGTCGAGTAAAATGAGATCCGTGTCTTTATGAAATCTGCTGGCGGAACGGAGAAACACATGAAACTTTCATCATTGCAGTGTTTGGTCAACTGCCGCTGACGTCCACGTTTGTTGTCTAGAGGATCGCTACGTAAACTGCCGTCACTTCCTCCAAAACNTTGGTCAACTGCCGCTGACGTCCACGTTTGTTGTCTAGAGGATCGCTACGTAAACTGCCGTCACTTCCTCCAAAACAAATAACATCCTTAATTGTCGCCTTGTTTTGATAAACAACACTCATGTCAGATGCTACATTAAACACAACAGCAGTAATACAGAGCAAAGTTACTCCGTTCTTCAATAAACCGACCAGTTTATTATTTAAAGAGTTTCTTCTTTCTGCAAGAGACTTTATATATGCAGTAAGGCAAACACTACTAGAAAAATATTTTTCTCGTTCTTCCACACAAACTTGCATGTAATTAGTGGTAGTATGTATAGAAGATCGCAGTGTCCTTTACTNTATTTTTCTCGTTCTTCCACACAAACTTGCATGTAATTAGTGGTAGTATGTATAGAAGATCGCAGTGTCCTTTACTTACTTACGTGTTTGTAAATTTAAATTGCCACCTGTACCGCATCGCAAAACATCATAGCAAGTTGTCAGCATGTCAAAAACACTAACCAACCATAAATATAAGAGAGATAGCAGTTAATAATTACTAGATATATACACATTCTATTCAGATAACCGCTGTGAGAGCTATACGCATTTTGGAAACATAACAACGTTGACAAAAATTAAAGTACGGTTTTTCCAGTACACATCATACAGAGGGACGCTGATACACGGCTCTCATACACTGCTAAAAAAATGTCCGTAAAATTACGGAATACACCGGTTACAAATTATCCAGACATCTGCATTAAATTACGGTCTCTTCGTTTTTTCTTTTCAATAACATTAATCTCCGTGAATTCACGAAAAGTGTCCACAAACTTGCAAGTTAGTTTTGTTTTAATATGCTCTTCATAAAAAGGGGGTAGAAGGAAAAAAAAAGTCTCTTTCGTTATGTGGGCGATTAACTGTGTAAAAGTTACTATATATAAAATAAATTTTTGCCCGGTGGCGATATTTGGACTCGGAAAAAAATTCGGTAGTCCAACACATTATCCATTGACCTATCACGCTTTTACCAAAAGTGGCGTTGTAATTACAAAATTTATACCAAATGATGCATGCATCTCTCTGGTTCTAGTCATGTAAGTGTGTGGGTTTTTTTTTTATTTCACGTTAACAAACAGGGGCAGAAATAGAGTTCTATTTTCGTAATGTACTTCACCTTGTATAACTGAGAGATTAAAAAAAAATGTTTAAACGTCTTGTCGTGGGGGTTGAACACGAATCGAACAATTAAGTGTGAATCATTCTAACCACTTTTTCTTAAAATGTTTATTGACAAATCGACCGATACATTTGCCGTTGGACACAGCACGTGTGACGTTTGACAGCGTGTTTGTGGCGGTTGACGAGCTAAGACCTACTTGATGACACATTAGCTGTGCACATGTGGGCGACATACAAGCAGGAAATGTGCCGCGGAGCAACAGGGGCGCGAACTCCCGACCCTCTGACCCTGAGAAGTAAGGACAGCGCTTAACGTGTCACCTACCACACCTTTATACGAAGTATTTTGTAAATATGGATTTGACATGAAAATGATTATTGGGCCTGTCTTAGTTTAAAGTCGTGTTAGATCGCTTGCTATATTTACGGTTTATAAAACGAGGTAACGTAAAAATGGTTTCATTCTCGTCATGTGCGTGTTTCACTGTGTCTACAGAAGATTTTTTCCTGTAGCGGGATTGGAACAAGAATCAACGAATTGACCCTCTATGAGTGGTTCGCCACTCACCTACTTCTATCTTACACGAAGTATTATTGTGAATATGGGATTTTATACGCTTCAGGAATCACCTGCATTGTCCGTGTCTCAAAGTTGAAGCCATAGGAATACGAAGTGCTTCCGTATTTCATATTTACGGAGCTAAATTCCAACATTCGTCATTACGGAGTGCCTTTCCGTAAATTGACTTTACGTCTCCGTAAAAGTTTCCGTAAATCTACAGCAATTTCTAACAGTGTAAATAAGAGCCATCACAAAAATACCCATATAAAAACAATGGGCAAGGATAATATTAAATTAAGTGTAGTACTTTCCCGGTTACTTCCATTTTTTCCGAAGCCTGCTAAAGTTCTACTTTCAGGATATTCCTCCACCTTATGCAAACAAAGCTTCACGAAGTCAGGGACAACGCAGCGCATGTGTGCGTATTCAGTTCGATAACATTTTTTATGAGAAATTATTTTACTAGGCACTACAAGTCATCTATTTCCTCTCTGTTTCAAATCATATTAATTACAAATAAAATATTATAATTTATAAATATCAGTAAAGAGTTATTTGAACCAAAATGGGATACTTTTATGTTAACAGAAGCATACAACTCCTATAAGTTGTAATTTATGTCGGAAAGAACCTAAACATCATCAAGTTTAATAAAAAAATTTGAAGATACAGTCAACAAAAGATACTTGAAAACATGTAAGCATGTAACTGTTATTAAATTTGGATTTTATTTTAAAGCCAAAAATGTTATATTAGAAGTTTTAACATTCCTGTATTAGCATTCAAAGATGGAATATTTGATTTAATGTGTGGTCTTTTTTTTTCATTGCCTTATAACGAGCTAAATTTCAGTTCAGCAGTATTGTATTAATTTTGCCATCGTTTTAAGAGGCCACAACTGCCAATTCTATTCAGCACTGATTACTGACAAATCATGAAATGTGCGATGTTTTATGTATGATAATTGTAGTGTTAATAGTTTTTTGTGTATATAACATTGCTGCAAGATGCCTGAGAGCGTATCAGAGTTCGTGAGTGATGGCAGTCTTAATAAAAATAAAAGAAATGCATTTGATTTTTTATATACTCGCACAGCTATTATTTACTCCAGTAATCTATCTGTCTCCACTATTACTCTTTTAATTTCTCAATGAACCTAGTATTTAATTTATATTTTAACTCTAATTAACATCCTTCTTAATGTCTCTGTATAGTTGTAGTCAGTAAACTCATACTCATCCTTAACACATGTACAGTCCGTCTGTTGCCATAATTTGTAATGTCTATCACTCACGCATCCAGTCCAATAGTCCAGACTGCCAGTCGCACCTCTTCACTTATTTGATGCTCGCAGTCGCAGATTTTCATCCCACTGGTCACTTCCGGCCCTACTCGTTTCTCTCCTGGCCCGTCGTCTCTCGCACGAACGCCCAGACTCGCGACGCCCATAAACTCCCGCATTCCACTCCACTCCACACTCCAGTCGCACTTTTATACTACTTGGCCTTGACCTGGAAAGTTCGACGCACCCCGAGGAACGCTTACAGAAACTGGGAAAGGAAACCACTAGAAAATTATTCAAATTAACGCAGAAATTCAATCTGCTGAAGAACGGCACCGCTAGCTGCTAAAGAGTTATCACGGCGCCACGCGCGGCAGCAAGCCTGTGTAAGCTGATATTCGTGTTCACCGCCCGGCTCTTAGATTACATGCGTGACCTTCACACATATCCGCTATCGCAAGGGATGCGAAGCAACGAGCGCGTAACAATATGTATAATTTTTCATTTACAAATTTTTGTAGGATTACAAAAGAAGAATTTTTTTTCCTAAGTGACATTTATGTTACACAGGCACATGATATAGGTTTTCAATTCAATTGCTCTAGGTGTTATTTTCATGTGGGCAGTAGGCAGATTAATGTGTTAAAAAACTTTAAAAATTGTAAAGTTTCAAGTATTTTCTCATCGACATCACATTAATATTTTGTAATTCTGTTATTCTTATAAGGTGCACGTATATCAGATATTTTTTGGAATTTCAAAATATTCAGTATACGCTTAAATTATAGAATATCACGCATAAATTTATAAAAATATTTTTGATATGTGTGAAATACTGAATACAAAGGAAAAGTGATTATTATTTTTACAGATCTCCTGATCTACGTGACAGTCAAAAGAGCTATGTTTGTTCTGTATGCACAGGAAAATATTGTACCAGAGGATATAATACCACGTTAGTTAAAAATAAAGTAAAATATTTCTAGAAAAAAAAAAAAAGGTATTATTATAGGAAAAACATTTTCGTTCTATTAAAAGACTAAAAAAGAAAAATGCAGAAACTAAAGAATAGCGGAAAAGTTATACAAAATTTTTTTTGTAACATTGAACATTTTTTTTATATGTGCCAAATGTTTCAATTTAAAAAAAAAAAAAGTCAAGTTTATTAAAACATTACCAAGAAAATAGTTGTAATGAGACTATACTTACACCACAAGTAAAATCGCTAGTGGCTGCAAAGGTATTGGAAGCAGTATATATTTATTTTTATTATTACGTAAAAAGGAGGGTGGGCTAACGTTATGTACGGCCATATTCATATTTCTTTCGGCCAAGGTGAATTTTACCGGAATTATAAAAACAATTATATGTCTGTGCTGCATTTCATAATAACTATAATTATCAATGAAGACTATGCAACTAATCTGCTTTCGAAAACTTCCCGCAAAGCGTTTTATTGGTACAGTGCAATTCAAGCTNCAACTAATCTGCTTTCGAAAACTTCCCGCAAAGCGTTTTATTTGTACAGTGCAATTCAAGCCACACAATCGCTGAATATTTTTACAAGCAGTGTGTGGTCCCAATTTCAACCGCATCTACGATGATGCGATCTTCAGGCTTTAACGACGTGATGTGCACAAGCTTCGCATGCCCCATTTCTCTCCATTCCTGAGAAAGTATTGTGGTGGGAATACTGTTGTAGTCCTCCACATTATACTGCTGGAATCCATCCGGTGTCTGATCCGCACTAGGAAAGTACACTGAAGAGCCGAAAAAACTGGTATACCTGCCGTATATCGTGTAGGGCTCCCCGATCACGCAGAAGTGCCACAAGACGACGTGGCATGGACTCGACTAATGTCTGAAGGTATGCAGGAGGCAATCCACACCATGAATCCTGCAGGGCAGTCCACAAATCCAATCTGCGCCAATTGGAGAAAGTTTTGCACATCTGTCACGTTTAATGATTCTCACCAGTCGTCATTTGTCCCGTTCTTTCACGATCTTTTTCCAGCCGCAGCGATGTCGAAGATGTGATGCTTTACCGGATTCCCAATATTCACGGTACACTCGTGAAATGGTCGTACGCGAACATCCGAAGGTTATCGCTACCTTTGAGGTGCTTTGTCCCATTTCTCGATCGCCGACTATAACACCACGTTCAAACTCACTTAAATCTTGATAACCTGCCATTGTAGCAGCAGTAACCGATCTAGCTGCAGTCCGCATCGCGTTACTCTGATTGGTTCCAGACCTCTGTTATTCGCATACGCACGCCTATACCAGTTTTTTTGGCTCTTCAGTGTCTCATGTAACTCAGCAGGCCGGACTGCCTGGAGGAGAAACTCTACATGTGATGTTGAGTCGGCATGATAACAGATAAGGACCCGGCACCAGCATGTCATCAATTATCCCTGCTTACATGTTCACCCTGAAGAAACGTCGGTGTCTTGTGACGCACGTGCATTGTAGAGGCGAGTAAGAGCTGTCGTCTGTAAAGTGAAGACTTTTTGAAATAAGCTCCTGAAAAAAAATCACTGCACGTGTTACGTATAGCTAAAGTACACGTTGGCATGCTGGCTTTCAGTTAAGTTAAGAGCTAATTATTAAAAATAGTACATATTACTTTACGTATTGCGAGTGGATTGTTTAAATTTGTGCCCAGTGAAGTTAGTGTTTCTTTTTTACATAGTCCATTCACGGTGACTTCCAAATTTTCTGAAGCCCTGCTAATGTCCTACTTTCAGGAAATTCCTGCGCCATGTTCACAATGCTTAACCGACTATATACAATTACACCAAAGGGATAACGCATCGGTTTCGTGCGCACGCAGTTTAATAATATTTTTCATAAGAACTATTTCTTACTAGGCACTACCAACATATCTGTTTTCTCACTGTTTTTATTCGCATTTATTATAAATGAAGTATTATAATTTTTAAGTAAACAACAGATAAAATTTCAATTAAATCAAAAAAAAATTCGGTGGTTTTATGTCACCACAAGTACAAAATGCTTGTGATACGTGGCATATTCAGGAAATAATCAACTCCTTCATGCATGGGGTGAATTTTAAAAAGTTTGTTTCAATAGGTGCGGAGAAAAACTGCGAACAGATAATACGTACTAGACCATGACTTTGCCTTTATGTAGCATACTTTAATTCCTAACAATTCCAGGGTTTCACTCGAATGGCTCGTGGATATATTTATCAGGCCCATAACAATTTAATTTTCACCTAATACTGGAACACAAAATTAAAATGAAAATTAGATCCTAAGAAGGGCTTTCGAAAGTGCTCATTTAACTGTGAACAGTCTGTACAATATATCCCCTCACTTTTCTAAAGGAGTATATATATATAGAGAGAGAGAGAGGGAGAGGGAGAGAGATAGAGAGAGAGAGATAGAGAGAGAGAGAGAGAGAGAGAGAGAGAGCTCGATTGACACACTCTGCGTGTGGGAAAGAGGGCGTGGGGCGTACTCTATAAAACCCCTTCGTTTTTCCAGTCTTAGGGTCGCCAGGCGTTCTGTGCTGTGCAGCAATTGGTGGGCGTGTGGTGAGCCACACCTACACTAATAAGTCTGGCTGACCAAACAAACCTACTATATCAACCGAATAGTCTGACCAACAAAACACACTGATCAGACGGACTAACTCTACATTAAAACCTGCCGTACTAACTGACTGTACCAATATCCCATACCAACATGCATGCAGCTGCAAGCTGCAAGCTGCAAGCGAAATATCAAATAAGGTAATTACATTTCGTTACACTGCCACCACCACCTCCTTCCCTGTTACTATTTTTTAATTTTTTTTTTCCCCTGTAAACTGGCCCTTTTTTTTCTGCGTTCCAGAGAGATGACTGGCATCTGCGGGCGGGAGCCGCAGTTCTGTCCCTCGCCACCAGGGCCGTGCCACTGCGACACGACCCTCGTCACAATCCAGCAGCGGGCCCGACACATTTCACGTCATCATGCATTAACCTCACAAGGTCCATCTTCGCGAACCAACAAACACCCTACTTTACCCCTCCACCCCTAATCCAATAAGGGAATTACACCTCCTCCTGAGCGACTGTCGCACAGATCTTCCCTGTGCCCCGCTTTGCTCTGCTCTTCTGTCTAGACCCTTACACTTCAGGGGTGTGTCCGTATCTGCAATTGCCGCCACGGAACCTGGCAACCCTGTTACAGCCGCGATGCTTGCGCACCTTAAAAAAATATTAAAGCCGATCTAAAGCGTTTAGGGCTTGTCCTGAGACCGCAGCCCATTCTCCGACCGTCGTAGCTACTAACACGCACGCCGGAGGACACACACACAGAACTGTGCTGCGTGTTATGAGTCTTACCTGCTAATAAACTCTTAGGATATTATGGGATATAATAAGGAATTAGGGTAAGCTCAGAATAAAGACTTATAGAAAGAGTTAATAGATTATTTTCTCAATTCAACAGTTATGTCTTTATACACGGATATTTAGAGTAAGAGTCCAACGGAAGAGAGATAGAGGGACTATATACGTATGATACATAGCCATCACAGCCATGATCTTATTTGTTAACGGGGCGCTCTTAGCCGTGAGGCCATTCAACACCCCGGCCTAGCAGTAGGAGGGGAAGAGGGATCACGTCCTCTCGCAGACAAGACCAGCGCTCACCGAAGTTGACCAAATCCAAAGCCCCGACCTGATTCCTCGGGCCGCACCGAGCATAGACCCGATCTGATTCACCAGATCGCACAGATAGATGGACTAAAGGAAGGTTACTTAGGAGAGAAATAACATGATAAAGAAGGAGCCACCCTAACCTCGCACCCAGGTCTCGTAGTCGGACGACGCCCTCGTACCTGGATTTGACTCGCCTGTTGAACCACGCAGACTGTGTCGATCTCGGTCCTCGGCGTCCTTGTTCACTCTTCTCGCCCCTTCACGTGTGTATTGACGTATTTCGTTCTGATTGGCTCCCGTTGTGCGTCGGAGGCGGAGTGTCCTCGCCGTTTGCTCTAATTATGCTGAAACGCATTTAGGCTAGCAGGACCCACATTTCCCGTGCCTCTCTGCGCAGTTCTACATCGCGTCTGCGGCCTCGTTGTCGGCTTTTGCTTGGACAGGCGTTGCACAACGGGGCCAATCGTAACGAGCGGCTCTCGCTGCCGTAGCGGGATTTGGGGGCTCGCGAGATTAAAAAAAAAAACTGTTACAGTTAGTTTGTACGTGTACCTCAGCCTGGTCGTGCGCCTGGAAGCTGGGACAGACGTCAGCTCTCGAAACGCCAACGCTGTTTAGTCGCATGAAGCCTGCTGTGTGGAGCAGCAGATTTAGAGGCGACACGCTGAACCAGCTTTACAAAGAACCCGGGTTTAATGGTTGACTCGGTGATACTGTTATCACATCCAGCGTTTTTACGAAATCACCCTAGCTCTGATGATTCCTTCGTGCAATTCGTAGCCGCGGCAATTATTTTTCCTGATTGCCAGTGTTTCATTCTATAATAACTCAATGTTGTCATATATGTTTCGTTGAGTTTTATTCTCACATATTTTTTCACTTTGTTCTCGTGGTTTGAAGTACTTGTTTTGTTGTTTTTTGTCTTGCCTTAGTTCTGAACATCGATTTAATTCATTTCGTGGAATTCTCCATCACTTATTTACAAATTTGTGTACAGCAGTTAGCTTGGGGTTGGTTTTCGATGTCTTTATGTTCGTATGTTGTATTTTGTATTGTCTGCAATGGGGAATGGATAAAAAAAATTTCCATTCAAATGTGAATCCCTTCTTCGCACATGTCCTGAAAAAATTCAGCATGCACGACGCCATTTCATCAAATTTTCTAAGTTATGTGTTCAGGGCACGATTGCACGTAGCTTTTATATTTTCATAGATGGGGCACTGTCAAGAAGTGGGACAGTGACTTTCCCTTGAAGAAAGCTACTTTGGTGGGAAGTGTTGATGTTGGTTTAAGACGAAGACCTTTTTCTTGGATGCCTCTTTCGTTAATTTTTTGTATCATTTCGTGGATGTAGCATCACTGTCAGATTTAGCGAAATGAATCTCTAGTTCTCTCTGTGTTTTCCACAATGGCAGTTTGTAAGCTGAATTATCTCTTCACGACGCGTGTTTCATACACGAAAAAACGTTTTATTCAAATGTAGATGCNGCAGTTTGTAAGCTGAATTATCTCTTCACGACGCGTGTTTCATACACGAAAAAACGTTTTATTCAAATGTAGATGCAAACAGCGGCTTAGTGTTCTCCATTATATGTTTTCACGGATAAATTATTATCTATATGAACGAAAAAACAATCCCCTGCATCTTTTCTTCTCTAACTAGTTATTTCTGTATAATGTGACTTTAAAGTTAGAAAGATGTGTATGTGCATTTCAAAAATTATGTTCAACCCTCCTTCTCCCCCCTCCCCAACCTGCACAATTTATTTTAGTGAGGCGATTTGTATTCTTTCCCGTTTTGTCCGTGTGGATCCTTCTTCTATGTTAATATAAACCAAATTTTGACACCAATCCTCCTTGTAAACTCTTACAGCATGTATGGTTTACTCATTTTCTTCTCTTTTTTATTGTATTCTTGTGAAATATTTTTGTTTCATCAGACAAAAATTAAAGAAATTTTGTGGAAATACTGTAACTCTATGCTCCTCGGAAATGAAAGTAAAATATAATTTTAATTAATTAAATGGTTTTATAAATATTTTTATGCAAGATTATTTTTTAACAATTCTTTTACTACAAAGTATCTCAAATTACGTAAAATGTTTGCCTATTTTAGAAACTAGTTTTTTCGCTTGTGAAGATTCAACAATTTCCGCTGATGCGATTATTAAGCTTTACGAGTTTTACGTTCCCGTTTCCTCTGTCATATTCTCATCTTATTAAGATTTATATTGCTCCTCGTTTTTCCCCGGGTGAAGGAGACGCATTGAAAACGCACGTTTCAGATTTTAATTAAAGAATTTAGGAATTTACCATGCGACTGTAGAAAGTACACTAGAACCCGACATTGCAACGGCTTGAGATTTACTTTACCGTTAAAATAAATAAATGCATGTGTACCAAACATTTAATACGTAATTTTCTCTGAAGGACGATTCCACATCTTGTTTAAAGGCAGTATTATATATTTATATATATAATAGTTTTGATTCAGTCATTTTTGCATCAGGTCAGCTTGTTTAATTACAGTAATGGGTAGTACCTATAAAATAATACTATCTACTGTCATTTTCAACACACGGATTAAAGTCTTTAACGCTAACAACGTCATTGGAAATAACTTTAATGCAGTATTTTCAAGCTCTGATTCAATATGTACTTCAAAATACAGTATTTTTTTTTCTTTTTCTTGACACTACAATAGCTTTAACTATTGTCTTGTTCCAACTGACGCAAAAGATGAATTGTAATTATTCCAAATATGTCACAAACAGAAGATGTTGCCAATATCAGGACTTAAAGATGTAATGCACATTCAGAAAACACCAGTAACCCCAAATAATTAGTGATGACGTTTACCGTCAGGACTATCAAGTGATAATACATGGGACTGATACACACATTCTCGTAAAAGAAGGCATTTCGTGTGATAACATAAATAGACCATTCCCGTTTATTTGTACACGCTAAGTAATAATATTTTATTGACAAAAATATTTACTATCCTGTCAAAACACGTACACAATTCTTACCACAAAAACACGTTCTGTACTATCTGCTTTAACTTGGTAGTTCAGCCGAATCAAAAAGCTACGTCCTGCTTTTAGGAAATCTTCAGAATAGAAGTAATTTAATTTATTCGTTTTATGTTATTCTTGCGAAGACAAACCTGTAGCTGAAGTCATTCGTTTGAATTCATATTCATGCTATATTGATAAGTTACCATACAATTGAAACTTTACCATTGCTTATGATCAACTTCTGAGGTTTCGTGAAGTGTATCATTTTGATGTAATAAGTAGTCTAAAGACCACTCCTGGAGTTTAAATGAGTCGAGGTTAAGTCGCTGCTGTCAAAATAGTGGTTATCTTTTTCACTTTCTTATGGCATGCGAATGTTATTTTTTAACTGAGTGTGTTTATACTTCGCGTAGCTGCAGCACAGGTAAAGGGGTGGTCTGCTCTACGGCTGTAAAAAATACTATTTCCTGCCCAAAGAAGGTACGCCATATATTCGAGATGAGACCGGATATTTATGACGGGATTTAAAGAAAAGGAATTTGGGGTAGAGCAGTGGCATAAAAACAGGATGAAAACGGGAGAATTCTGAAAAGATATCACATCAAGGTAAAGCCCGTATGAGAATCCCTTCCACCTTCATAATATCTAACGACCACGCCATACAAGGGGCGGATTTATGTATTTACATTGGTGGGAGTTTTATCACGTAAATTGCACCCCAAAAAAGTAAAATGAAATGCTCTTCTCAAGGCAAACAGATCACTGTAAATAGCGATAGAATGAAAACGGCTCTCTTATGACGTTTTCTTGCCCATTCTCCGACCGTCGTAGCTACTAACACGCACGCCGGAGGACACACACACAGAACTGTGCTGCGTGTTATGAGTCTTACCTGCTAATAAACTCTTAGGATATTATGGGATATAATAAGGAATTAGGGTAAGCTCAGAATAAAGACTTATAGAAAGAGTTAATAGATTATTTTCTCAATTCAACAGTTATGTCTTTATACACGGATATTTAGAGTAAGAGTCCAACGGAAGAGAGATAGAGGGACTATATACGTATGATACATAGCCATCACAGCCATGATCTTATTTGTTAACGGGGCGCTCTTAGCCGTGAGGCCATTCAACACCCCGGCCTAGCAGTAGGAGGGGAAGAGGGATCACGTCCTCTCGCAGACAAGACCAGCGCTCACCGAAGTTGACCAAATCCAAAGCCCCGACCTGATTCCTCGGGCCGCACCGAGCATAGACCAGATCTGATTCACCAGATCGCACAGATAGATGGACTAAAGGAAGGTTACTTAGGAGAGAAATAACATGATAAAGAA
>NQII01014251.1:1947-26625 GCA_002778355.1 Clitarchus hookeri | reverse complement strand
CAGAGAGACTGGCAAAACAAACATTCTCTCATGCTCTCTCATTCAATGTTATCAATCTTTATTTAGTTTTTTTTTAGTTGCGTTCCATTGATTTCCTATCATTCCTACTTGATTTAATCATATACCAGTATATTAGACCTTATTCATGCTCTACAATTCCACCACGACTTAGTAGCCTACTGATTACTCGGTCCCCTCGAACCACCTTATTTGATTTCATCACTTCTGCAACCATTGACTAACATATGGACTTGTCCTTTAACCATCAAAATTTTCCATTTTGTTTGTCATTTGTGTTTACTAGAATAATAACTGTGGTGTATTAGAGCAGGACCGGGGATGTAGATANCAGGGATGTAGATATTTATGTAGAACCTCTCTTCGCCATATACTGTACTGAAGTATGTCTCGCCAGGCTCGACTCAGCCTTCACCCGCCCTCTCCATATCTTAGAGTCAAAAAATGTATAACACTTCAACAGCTTACTTCCAAGACTGCTACATCCAACCTCCTTAGAATGTATTACATTATTAATATGTTCTTTTATGTGTACTTTAGCACATACCTTTGTAATATTATCAATGATTATGCACATTCAGTGATTGGCCTACACAATAAATCTTGAAGAATCAACTTTCAAATCACCATATTTTTTCCACATTATTTTATTAATTTTTATTTTCATGATCATTAACAGTATCGGATTGTAGTGACAGATCTGAAAGCCAAAGCTACTTTATTCCCAAATAAGGGAAAGTGGTCATGTTAGGCTAAGGTATATCAGCACTAGCAAGAAATGAAACACTTTTGTTTATTGATTGAAAACATATTTTTTAAGTACACCAAAATAAAGACATTAAGAAAAAAATATCGACGTTCTCCATACTATACATACAGTGTCTTTCCAGCAACATTCTCACTTTTCATATAATTAATATAATCTGCTAACACACAGCTCAATACAGTCTTATGCTAGCAAGCATCCACCCATAACACAAAGTTTTTCTTTTAAGGCTTCTACAGCCTCTGGAATGCTATAAAAGAGTTGTATAACGCTTCATTTGAAGCCTTGAATGCCCACCGGCTGATTTCTTCATTCAAAGAATGAGGCTTTTCATAGGTACACTATAGCCACACATTACATTTTGCCCTTGAATGAAGATTATTTTAGGTAGAATCTATTCGATATGGTATCACTAATAGCTAGTGCACGACATTTCTTAGCTTCAGGAACTGTTCCTTTACAGTTCTTGATAAGTCTCTTCAGCTTATAACTTCGTTTGAACAGATGTTTGCACTTAACACATTGTTGCATAACACAAGAAGGACCCTTCACTGAAGTGGTTCCTTCGTGATTCCGTGCACTTTGGCTGTGGTAAATGTCTTGTCACTGTAACAACAACGAAGTCATCGATTACGATACTGCTTTAGGTGATGAATCCGAAAAAGTTGATGACATTCCCGAAGAAGTAGATGGTGACACTGCTGTAAGTGACCCATCCGAAGATACGAAGGCGCAGTCGGCGTCTTACCTGAATAAGTCGATGGCGATGCTACTTTAAGCATGCCACTCGAAGAAGTCCATGCAACTGCTGGTATTACTCCCGAAGAAGTCGATGGTCTAGCTGGTACCCCTCCCGAAAAAGTCGATAGCTTCGTCGGTATCATGTGCGAAGAAGTCGATGTCACTTCCATAGAGCCCACTAGATTTGGAATATCCGAAGTCATCAAAGATGCCGAATAAGACTTTGACTCAAATGCGAAGCCGCAAAAGCCAGCCAAGACGATCCACGTTGCACGTCAATTACTGTCAAACTAACTTCTCAGCTTACACCCAACTCNAAACCCAACTCCTTACAATATACTCAGTAGCAAACGTTATGAGATTATGATGAAATAGTACCAAACATATTACGCCAATAGGAAATTGCGCGTACATCGACCAGCCAATCACATAGTTGCCACATGATTGCAGCTGGCCAACAGCATGCAGGATCTTAGTTTGGGACATAGAACAGCAATTAGCAACTCACCTAGCACTGCACTTAGCACCGCACGTAGCATGCCACAAATCATAAATGTCCCACAATGACACATAATGATCAATAATGACTCACAAATTACTAATAAATGATTCACGATGACCCATAAGTGACACCTAATGACATATTAATAACACATAAATGCCCATAAATGACACTTAAAAACCCGCAATGACCCATGTATTGAACCGTTGGGGGATATCTAACAGAATATTCAACCCGCTCACATATGCAAATTAGAGTGTAAACCTCCTTTCATGAACAAAATATTTAACCCATTTTGCAATAGGAAAACCTAAGACGATTTTGCAACAATTTTAAGTATACACATACATATATATATACATTATATATACAAATATATACATTTCAGAATTTATACACACACACACATGCGCATGAAACCAAATTAAGTTGCGAGAAAACAGGCCACACGTTACAGAAATTGGGGAAAAAATTGCCAAGTAACAAATCTAATACAATAAACTTAATGCACCGAACAGAGATACATCTACTATATAAAAATAAGACGGGTTTTCCTTCCTGACGCTATAACTCCAGAACGCACATACCGATTTCCACGGTTTTGCATTCGTTGGAAAGGTNAACCCTAATAGTTTAAGTTGTAATAATCTTGAATCTTCAGAGGAAACATCTATGTTTACAAACCAATAACCTCACAGTTTAAAACAAAATAAATATAGTCTATTCCTCGTATATATATTTTTTATATTACAGAGTACACGTCATAATAACAGAGATAAATGGCTATTCTAAAATAGTCCCAGTTCATTATTAACCTGCAGACATATAAATGCACTGTGGCAATGTTTCAGCCCACATGCCTGTGTATAATATAGACATACGAACGATAAATTTTCGAAAGGTGAGAAGCGAGAGCTAAATCACGTATTATCGGTGTTCATTTATGCGACAAACTTTGTACATCTCCATCATGCCCAGAAGAGTTCTGATGCTTGCTGGCATTCTTGCGATCTGTCAGCCCCTCCGGATGCCGCGAAGACACACATCTCGTATAATGCAATACTTAAGTAATAGATTAACAAAATTATATATTAAAAAACCTTTATTTACTTTCACAGGTTTGTAACCCATGTAAAATTAAAAAAATACTAGGCTGCAGATGAGATTACTCAGAACCCACACCACTTGTCTAACTAATCTACAATCTTAACCACGAGACCAACATAACTTGCGTCAGAAGTATTTATTTTTATATTAATTATACTTGCAATTATGTACAACATGTTAACCAGTAAATCACCGTTTCTATTGAAATTTCGCAACTTAATTTATACCTACTTCTTCAGATAAGAAAGTTATTTCATTAAGAAGAAAACATTTTGATACGATTACCACACAAGAAGCGTGGCCGGATAAGGCAGGAATACGGCCAACTACTATTATTAAACCAATATTCGCAAACAACGGCGACTCGAAAGCAACAAATAAGAATGTAGGAATCAGCAGAAGTATGTACAATATCTGGGTCTTCTGACACAGTGGGGTCTAAGCTATTTCATCAACATCTAACGGCAGTAAATCCCTCTAGGATACAAGGGAGAGCCAATAGGAATAGCGGATATCGGAGAAGGTGGGCGAGAAGGAGGAGTGTGGTGGAGACGGCGGCTAAGGGTCGGGGTGTCAGTCGGCGTCGGTCCTCCCTGAACGGCGTCTCCGAGCGGCGATTGGTGGTAAGTGTCTTACACTAGGGTGAGAGAGCGAGCCCGGAGCCCCTTATATCCTTGTCCTCCCAAAACAGATTGTCCTTTACATCTACCTCTATCTCTAGCCCCACTAACTACATCACGCTGTAATTATTGCAAGTAGAATCGGTAACGTTCCTTATAAATTAATTAGTTGTACCTTATTTATCATTCTCCTACTTCCATGCATGAACTGCATTAACAATATTTTCTTAATAGGTATAACAATTTACTGTATTTAATTTTAAGAGATCCGAGTAGCTAGGAAACATTAACAGTTAATGAGTAATGCGGTCACAATTAATTGAAATTTTTGTTTTATTACGATTGATTGAGCTTTTTTGGGCGTTTTGCGTTTTTTAAATTCAAAATACATTTCTTTTTGCACACAACTGCATTTTCCATCACCCATAGTTTCCACACAAACAGTTATATACGGTTTTACGTTGTTGAGTGTCCGCTGTTATGCTGTTATACGGGTCAATATTGTACAAATATTTCTTGATGTCTATTACAAACACAGCCCTTGTAGATTTACGAACGAGTAGTTTTACAGTAGCTATCTTTGTATTATTACAAGCATTTGTAAAAGAAAGAACAATTTCTTAATAGAAATTTCAAAAAATGTTTTATAGGGTATAGCAGATAGTATTACAAAATTTGTATTATATTTACCACCTTTCTAGACCACTGCGCCCATTGATTAAAATATGGGATTGATATACNTTAAATATGGGATTTATTTACACTAAGGGAAAGGTCCCAGATATATAAGATTTATCAATTATTGCCGTTGGTTTACTTCAAATTGTTTAACGATATTTTCGGCATGGTACAGCATAAAGCTTCTTTAAGGTTTATCGTAATGCAACATCTATGTACGAATTTCCTGTTGATCACTAAGCCTAATAAAAACCTTGTAATGCAGATAGCTGAGAAAATTCCCTTTTTCCGAGATGTCGGGGTAGGCATTCTCTTAACATTACGGGAGACATGATACTTAACTTTGTCTTTAAAAAGTGTTTCCGCCTCTCGGGCGCTGTTGACCAGATGATGTGTGACATACCTTATTATCCACGTTTCGCTTGTTTTCCGAAGTCTTATTGTCCAGTATTCTTTGTAGGTCGCCAACCTGCAAATGTTTTTAACAGGAAGTAGAGATTAAAAATCTAACAAACAACAAAATAGATTATACTTTCACTATAAACTGTTATGATATTAATTGCATACTGATAATGGATTAAAAGGACTATATGCGTATTAAAACTTACTTGTTTTTCGTTGGAAATGGTTGAAAGTTAATTAAAGTAGGCAAAACTATTTTTGCACATTTTAATATCCCCTTAAGTATAGATATCACCGAGGTAACATTAATGCAATTTAATTCTTCACAGCTGCACAGTTGTCTTGATGAAATAGTTTAGCCAATCTATTTTTCCTCAAGAGTAAATGCAACAAATACTGCCCCACATAACATGCAATATTTCTGGTTGAATAAACATAACGTTATTAATAATTACAAACCTTCATCTGTTCTGAACTTTTCTTGCCATCAAGCCACAGAGATACAAGGACATACTCCGGGGTACTCGGTAATAACGTTAAAAATTTACAGTGTAATACGAATCATACAGTAACTATGGGGCAGGGGTACATCGCCAAGTATAAATTTCTATTAAACACATGTTTTTTAAAGATATTGGGCTTACGAATTACATTTACAAACCGCAAAACTCTTAAAAACTCTATATATAGTATTTGTGGAAACATTTTAATTATAGTAAAAATGTTATAATTTTCAAGCCGCAGTATCGATGTTTCTTTATTAAATACATTTATTGTATTGCTTTCTTTTCTTTTTAAGTTTATAAATTGCAAAATATAAAAGGTAAAGTGAAATTTCCTGACTGTGACATATTAATAATAATATAGCGTAGTATATGTTACAAAAATACGCCATAAAAAACGGAAACCTATTTTTAGTTTGAGTAACACGCAAAGTCATAGTTAACAAATATTCTCTAAGCTCTGTTCAATTTCAGTGGTTTCTCTTTCATGTTAATCTTGTAGGTCGTGAATCTACAAACGTTTTAAAGCACAATGAAGATAATTGGAATTCAAACATAAGAAATTTCAATTGCAATCTAAACTATGTGCTATCACTTTTACAAAACGAAGTATATATGTCTTCATTAATTCAGATATTCTCCAAAAGATAATTCGTATATCGTCAGATATTAAGGTATTGAATACGTCAGAATGGAATCTTTTCTAGTATTGCCCATGAGATGAACCCATTTCCAGTAGATTTAGTGCTGCCGAAGTCATCTTTGCAACACCCTACAAAGACAAGCACATCTAGGGCTAGAGTAAAAGGGAAAACATTTTTAATATTACGTACTAAACAACTCTTTGCCTCAAAATACATGCCTACACAAAAATGTGAGAAGAAATCTGAAAACAGAAATAGGAAAAAAAGTGGAATATAAAAATCCTTTTGCCATCCGTTGTTCAAGAGTGTAATGNTGGTTATTGTTAGACACGTTAATTTTTTTATTTGTAAAATAAACGAATGTTAATATGCAGATGCGTGCTCCTCATGACAAATTTACATGTCAAGAAATCTCAGAGAACAAGCTAACCTTCCTCCACAATTTACAAATGTACATTTCTGACATTAAGAAATTATAATTACTTAAATATATCAATTAAACTTATTTGCACTTGCANAATACATGCCTACACAAAAATGTGAGAAGAAATCTGAAAACAGAAATAGGAAAAAAAGTGGAATATAAAAATCCTTCTGCCATCCGTTGTTCATGATTGTAATGTAGTTTGTTATTGTTAGACACGTTAATTTTTTTTATTTGTAAAATAAACGAATGTTAATATGCAGATGNGTACGCATTACAGATAACAATTATTTTCGTCAAACTTATTTTGTAAAAAAAGAAAAATCAAGTTTTAACCTTTTTGCCATCCGTTGTTCACGAGTGTAATGTAGTTTGTTAATGTATGACATGTCGATTTTTTTTTATTGGAAAAATAAACGAATGTTAATATGCAGATGCGTGCTCCTCAAGACAAATTTACATTTCCAGAAATCTCAGAGAACAAGCTAACATTCCTCCACACTTTACAAATGTACGTTTCTGACATTAAGAAATTATAATTACTTAAATATATCAATTAAACTTATTTGCACTTGCATGTTAACAGGTTATGAAAAATTACAACATATTCATTTGGACATATTTTAGTTTTTTATTATTTAAAGTATTCGCTTGCACAGTGATGAAACTTATATAACATCTTTCAAAATATTATTTGGCAATATATGAAAGATTGATAAAATATACAACAAACGGAAAAAGTTGCAGTGGTTTAAAAAAAACTATTAGTTTTTATGATTTCTGTTTCATGTTCATTAACATTTAATATCTGTAAGATTGTAAGTTCATGACAGACGTCTCGACATGTGTAGAATTCAGCACGCAATTTAAAGTGGCGCGTGCAAGAGAGTGGCATAGTGGCTACACGTGTTCTGTGTTGACTCGCCATTAGTAGCATGGCCCAGCTGAAAACACACCTGCTGTTTCTTGTGGTTCCGGGGATGAGAAGGAAACTGAAACTTAATTTGCCCAACAAAGAGGACTACATTATAATGGCACCACATAATGCCAATTGAGCATCAGTCATCTTCATTCCGTAGCAATTTCCATGTTTAGACAATGCAGTCAGGTGTGATGAGACAGTATTACACAACCACCTTGCGCCTANACCTTGCGCCTCTTACGGCCAAGTAGTTATCCATAAATATAAGAAGAGTCTTACATCACAGGGACAGAAAATGCTGGATTGTTTGTGGAATTGAGAATTATATAATTATATCAGTCAAACATGTACATAAATTAATTCAGAGAAATGTTTCTGGAAAATTACATGCAATACAATGAGATATTTTACCATTTTATGCAATTTATTCAAGTACTCTTAAAACGTCAAATTTAAGACCAACACATTAATTTCCGCAATGCGAATCAATTTAGTTCATTGTTACTGACGTTTTATTATATATGCATATTCTGTACTCAGCAAATCGCCATTAATAATTCAATTACGTGTAGTAAATTTAAAAAATGTACTATCAAAATAACGCATATATATTAAATCAGCTGCTTGCTTCAGTATATTGGAAACTAAGCGTGTTATTAGACAGAGCCAAATAGGGTAAAAATTGACGGTTGTTTCATTTTTTTTGTTGACTTACTTGTGCTGATAGAAGAGAAACACGTTGCTATCTAGTTACACTCACTTGATTCAAATTAACACAAGAACTGACTGTTTATATTCGCCGATTACTGGAACCACGATATATAATGTTCCAGATTCTTAGTTGCAATGTAAACAGTATACTTTGAAATAGTAATTAAAAAGCGGTGATCTCGTTTGTCGGATTGACGGTGGACTTGTTATAGACAGACCGCAAGTCTTTCGCCCATGTCTCGCACAAATATGTTACTGGAACTCGATGTGTCAACTCCTGTTGTTTGATTTTAGAACTTAACCAACACACACACTTGCAACACAGCACTTCACTTATCCTCTCAGAACACAACACCAGAACTCACATAGTTGCAAATTATTTGGCTAGGTTCAGGAGGAAATTTTGAAAAATCTGGATGTTTTAGACGGGTGTTAGTGAGTAGGTAAATATTTGATATGAAATATATAAACACTATTCCAAATACGAAAACACGTCCAGAATGTTTATTATAAATAAAATATATAGAATATTGTCAATGTTTAAATGTGCATGTTATGAAATATAAACATTTTATTAATTAGGCACGTATAATTATGGGATAATTTTCCTTTACTCTGGCTGTACCAATATGCTAGTTAAGAGCTAAAGTCTATTTAATTGTATGTGGAACAAACGAATTCATTAAAGACTATTTTCAATTCACTTTATGCAAACGTAGGAAACATAGTTTTCATAGATAGTTTTCAAGAATGAAAAAAAAATATAGAGATTACGAATATCAACAAATTGAGTGTAAAAAAACAAAAAGACAGAAATTTGTTTCGGTGTGTAGAAGGGAAGACTTATGTGATTTGTAATTCTTTGTAAGCAACATAGAGTGCGAGCTTGTGGCTGTCAAGGCCTAGTCATTCCTCTGTAATAGCACGACTACTTTATGTGATACCTACCTGAATTATAACCTAATACAATATTGTTTACCATTTAGATGCTAATTTTATGCAGATATTGTGACATGCCGTATTGTCCAAGGAAATTTGCTGAGATGAAAGTAACAGGTGAACGTAAACCGCGCAACCAATGTGCTTGCAAAACACGNTTGTTTACCATTTAGATGCTAATTTTATGCAGATATTGTGACATGCCGTATTGTCCAAGGAAATTTGCTGAGATGAATGTAACAGGTGAACGTAAACCGCGCAACCAATGTGCTTGCAAAACACGGTGAATGTATCTAAATCCAGGAGATTGCGAAAACTTGAGCGGGCGTACCACTCATCAAGCTGCAAATAAAGGAAGTTTAGCATCGCTATTATACGAAGTTGGGAACTTACCTACGTATTTGACACTTTCCTGAGCAAATGTAGGAACTCTACAAAGTATGTATAGTTGAAAACATTGCCGTTCCCGCTTTATAACTAAACGAATACACTGATAAGGTAAATTTCTGAATAATTAATTGTGTGTTCTTAAGCACATATGCACGAATTTTGGATGCTTGTCTTAGTATTCAGACTATAATTTTCCTTCCGATTTGTCTGTCAGGAAAAGCACAGCAACTTTTTTATCGTCATAATTTCCATGGGCAGGGAAAACCTCGTGACGCGCATTAAAATAAACTCGTCTAATTTCTGCACAGGCGGGCGAAATATTATTTACAATACATGTACATTTTTCTTCATAAGGTTCTCAAAAATTAATCTTCGAGCATGTGTAAGCACGTTTTCATACAAAGAGAATTTGTAAGCACCACTTACTCTTACCTTGCATCTGATGAACTCACGAGCAAATAATTTAAACTGAACTATTATAAAATATTGACCATATCTGAAGACCCACATGACCAACCTTGAACGAAAGCACCTTTATTCAGCAAATTACCTGTTGCAATAGATCCTCAGGAATCAAATAAGGTAGATAGAAAATATTATAAACCATAACAGGGAAGAATACCTTAATTCAATAGCATAAATAAGTTACGTCGAAGAATATTTCTGAATAATTTAATAGGATTTAAATTCACATAACTCCATAAGATATTACAGGTAAGCATCCTACATCTAGCTACCGTTTTTCCCAAACAACCAGATTATTATGATGCCAAAAATGACACTAGATATATTAGCCTCAATTCAGCCACTGTAAATTTTTTATTCCTGTTTAAAATAAGTTATAAATGCTGGTCATGAGACACTTTAAACAACACATATGAATATGTAATTTTTATTAATATTCTGATGCAATAAATATTTAAGCACAACAAACGGATTAACATTATATTAATAGGTAAATTTGCTTAACAAATAAGTCAAAATTATTTATATTTATAAAACTTTTGTAAATATAGGCTTGTTTCCTTACCGTATGGTTTTTATTGTGAAGCTGCTTTTTCAGATCTTCGATTTTTTGGGTGAGTGCCTCCACCTTTAAAGAAGAAAAAGAATGCATGTTATAAAAAAAATTAATTGAAAAAATTAAAATGCACAATGTAAAAAGGGATCTATTATGTTTTTAGCTTACACTTTCGGAAATGTTGGGCGTCTCTGTAATTACATACCAAACAATCATCTATCAAATTACATTTTTAGTATTGCTGTGTTTTGCAAGTCGCTGATATAGACGCATACGAATGCTATCAGAATATAAAATAACTGGAAGAACTGTTACTGACATTAATTATGTACACAGTTTACTTACTTACTTTATAATTAAATTTCGTAGAACATGAAATAGCTTCATAACTGGCGTTCTTTAGAGCATCTGAGCAGTCGCAACGACAAACAAAACAAATATGGCGACTGCCGTAAGTACGCTAATACGTTCAGCAGATAAGCAACTTCGAGTAATTGCCAACTATATACCCTCTGTGTACTATAATTGGAATAGGGAAAGCGCTAGTAAGTACGTAGTGACGTCACAGGTAGGGCCAAGTACGGGCTTATGCATACTTGGAGAGAAATTCGGGCACAGCTTCCATTCTCGCGCCATCACTAACGCCCAGTTACAGAGCTCCTCACTGCTCAGTTCAAACAACACATCAGAAATAAACTAAGCTTTTTGCGGAAGTGAAACATGAATAAATGCTAAAGAAGATAATCCACGTCTCCAGGATATTAAACACAAAATACAAAAACCTAATTGGTGCGATTCTACACTACAACGATGCAAAACGTTCTAGGAAAACGTTTTGCCAGAATTTTGTATTCTCTTAGAACTATATGTTGCACCGAATTTAAGCATACAATTTGACAACACAAACACACTGCTGGTCGAAAAAACTAACGCTCGCACGATGCTTCAGAGATTTTAGAGAAGTAATGGTTAATTTTATTAATACACATGATCACAAAAAAAATTGCAACTTATCCATTACATATGGATCTGGGGAATGCTGCCCGGTTATAATCAATAGTTCATCGCACCTCCTGGCACTGCGATACATGTTGCAACACTGTATGGTATGGAGCCCAGCAGACGCCGGCTGTTGTCCTGGGGCAGACGGGCCAACTATTGTTGGACACTGTGTTCCAAATCGTGGATACTGAAGCACGGCGGCAGTTGGAGTATCAACTGGTCCCACACATGCTCGACTGGTGACATGTCAGGTGAGCGGGCAGGCCTAGGTCATGTTCAGACATTATGCAAGGAGTTCTGGGCGACCGTGCCATGTGCGGTTGGCTTTATCTTGCTGGAATATCGCACCAGGAATTCCGGCCAGAAAACGGAGCAGATGTTGACTATATAAAACTGGATCATTATTGTTCCACGTAAGATAAAGAGAGCGGATCAAATATTTTGGGATATGGCTCCTCCCTAGGTCAAAATGCCTGCCACGGGGAATGTGCCGCTCGATTGCGAGAATGGGATTGTAGCGTTCACCAGGTGTTCTCGACACCTGTGCGCGATGATCAGTCCCCATAACTAAATGGTNCCTAGGTCAAAATGCCTGCCATGGGAAAGTGCCGCTCGATTGCGAGAATGGGATTGTAGCCTTCACCAGGTGTTCTCCACACCCGTGTAGTAGCATTCATCACTAAACACCTCACATCGCCAGTCTGGGGCCTTTCACATTGCTCCGGCTTGGCACACTGCAAACGATGAGCCGTTGTGACAGAGTTAATAGGAGCACACATAATGAGCGCTGGAATAGCATATTCGCCTGCGCCAGGTATAAGGAAAATGTCCGTGGACACACAGGAGCACTAACACTGGCCACTATCGTGAACCTGGTCACCATAGTATCCCTCCATGCCTAGTGTACAATCCATCGATCCTCTCAACTAGTAGTTGACCTCGTTCGTCATTAACCTATTCTCCATGTGTGCCTTTAAGTAAGCACTGCTACCAACATCATCAGGTAATATGGATGCAATGACCGACATGGTGGGCTGTATGATAATACTACCGCCCTGCCGTTATTTATTCTTCACTCTGTGCACTTTCTTGGTAACGTCTGGTGTTTCTCGTGTTAATGCGGCGTCGACTACACGCCGGTGTCTATGACAGCTGGTCTGTGCTTGCAGTGTCACTGCTGGATGTGTGGTCATGTGCATACCAGTCAGTACTCTCGCTGTTTACGTCGTTTCATGGTTGTCACATGAACACTTCGTAGTTCGCTGTGTTCATTGTTTGGCTGTTTAGGTCATTGTGAATACAACACTGAAGCATGATACTTCAAGTTGGCGAAAAATGTAATGTAATATTGCAAATTTTTTTCTACATTTACATTAAATAACATTCTTTAAACTTCTTTTATCGTGTTAATCGTCAATTTTTGCCCCTCGCCCCCTTTGGCGAACTTATCTGTGATTCGCAGCTTGGCCGGCAGAGTGGACTTGTGTAATGACTTCAAGCGGTCCGTGGTGCCATCTCACGGTAATTTTAGCTAGTTATTGCTCCTTCTCCTGTCACTTCACACTAAACGTAAGTGTGAGATGTTTTAACACTCTTGTGAAGAGGACAAGCGATGAGCAGAGCACTTACTGTTCACTTAAGCACATATTTCACATCGGGACATAGATGTAGTTCACGTAACACGGAGAATGACTTTCGCATCTTCAATTCCTCGTCTGTATTTATTAGGACCTATTGTTGATGGTTACGAATTTGGTGTCTAAGAAAGTCGAGTCAAGTAAAGCCGTTGGTGAAGACACACAAGTATACCGACTGGAGACTGAATTCCTCACACGAAGAATTTCCTACTAGCAGAATATATGTTGTAAGTTTCCACTTGTAAATATCGCTTGCTTTAATATAACTGTCCATGTTAACTAACTGCACATTAATGATAATCAAATATGCTAAGATATCCCATTTTCTTGTCATAACTTTGTTTGCTACAGTACTCAGAAAACACGAAATTGAGTGAGAAAAGTGTTTTCGACCAGAGCATTGGTACTAAGGCAGCAAGCGCCCCGTGCCCATATTTTAAAGAGGGGCTTGATACCGAGATGGAAGTTTGCCCATACTTGATAATTTATACGTGCTAGTTTATTGTACAATACCAACTTAAAGCACATTAACTGAGGAGTTGCACCGTATGTATGCGTGTGTTTGTGTCCTTTGTATGAAGGTTGCGGAGCGATTTGGGATCTTTTATTTAATTTATTAAATNGGATCTTTTATTTAATATATTAAACAATTTAATCGTGTCATGTCAGAGTGTTCTGGGCATCAATTTCTGCAATTCGTTATTGCCATTAAAGATACCCACGACTACAAACATTCAACGCCATTAAAAAAACCAGGTTAATTCATCTAAACGCGTATGTATTGGTGTGCCAATAAATTAACGATAATAATACAGCGTGTCAATCAGTGCTATGTTCAGTGTAATGTTAGACAATGTTTTGTTTTGACCATCAGTAAAACAATGATATGTTTCAAGTTCAGATGGAGGTGTGCCTATCTGAAACAGGTGAAACGTAGAGCACTATAAATACAAGGTATAATTTATGACCCATATTTGACACAAAATGACTAATAATGACCCATGAATGACACATGACTCATATTGGCCCGTCAGTTATCCTTGAAGACCCATAACGACCAATATATTAGAGCGTTTTCGTAAGAGGGCTGGGGGAATCTCACAGAATATTCAACCCGCTCACATCTGCAATTACGAGTGTAAACATCCTTTCATGAATAAAATATTTTACCTTTGTTGCGACGGGAAAAAGTAAAACATTTCTGCACATATATTATTATTAAATATGTATGTTTATACACACGCACATGAAAACAAATTATGGTAACAGATAAATGGATGCCCATTAGAGAAATAGGAGAAAAAATGTCCAAGTAATAAAATTACGATAATACACTTCATACACCGAACAGTGCTACATATTTATATTTCCGAATCAAAGCGTTTTTCCGAGGTGGAAAAAAAACCGATTTATTTTAAGTTGTATTAATCTTTAACCTTTAGAGGAAAAGTCTATTTTGACAAACAAAATCAAACATTTGAAAAAAAAAAAATCTTGTATCATAATTTAATTTTTTTTAATTTACGAGTACACAATTAATAATATCAGAGCTTAATGCCGATTCTAAAATAGTCCCCAGTTTATTATGGAACTGCAGAGATACATACGCAAGCTGATTATGTTTCGTCCCACGCATGCCAGTGTATCTCTTAGACATACCAACGATATATTTTTGAACATCATAAGAGAGATCTAAATCATCAATTTTCGGTGTTCATTTTTGCGACAATCTTTGGGCTCCATCATGCCCAGAAAGAGTTCTGATGCTTGCTAGCATACTTGCGCTCTATCAGCACCTCGTGATGATATAAAAAAGAAGAAAAATCTCGTATAATGCAAGTACATAAGCAATATATTCACAAAAAAAATATTAAAAATACTCATGTTTACGAACATGAGGTTTTTTACTCATGCAAAATTAAAAAAGTACAAGGCTGCAGGAGAGCTTAATTAGGTCATAAGGCCTACTTGAATCTGTGTAATTATGAAGACTTGGACATGTCTTTTAAGGCGCCCCATCGAAAACGGCACCCCAGGCCCATTTTGAAACTATGATCTCTTCCAGGGTGTCACATAAAAGTGGGACTGCAGTGGCTAGATCTCTCGTTTCCCATCACGAGTATGCGTACAGCGTCCTTTCTTTTGTACACACATTTTCGAACAGGAGGTCCAAATAAACACCAGCCTATTTTTCATTTGGCCTGTTCCTCACAATACAACGAAACAAGTTCGATTCCTGCCAGGGTCGCTCACAGATTTTCGCGATTTCATCCCTTATAAACATTCCTCCCTCATTTCGTTTGTTTGTCAAATAATACTCAGCCGAATTAAACTGCCCGATTAAGATATAATAATTCGCATTGAACTATATTCCCCGTGAACCACTTTCTCGTTCAATTTTTCTGTTAAATAAATCTTTGCATTCGATTTTATACACCACTGAGATATAAAGTTATTCAGTATAGCAGTAGGATGAGGTTCAATAAATTATATTTGCACAACTTAGAACACATAAATCTATTATCCTTCTATTCCCAGCTATCAATATTTGCTTTTCTCTGATGTTTGCAAATTATGGATAATACTCAATGGCTTCATTCAATATAAGCCCTTTACTTAAGTTCATCGAGTTCTTTAGTATGCCAGGGAATCAAATGTCTGAGTATATCAACAAAATTATTGGGTATTTAAGAAATATGGGGTCGGTGTTTGTGTCTTAATGTCCCTTTTTTCAGCATAACCAGTGAAGAGATGTGTAAAGACATAAAAATATCGGTACAGATTCACCGACAGCATTAACTTTATTATCGAATGCAGGCCCTTCACTTTTACGCAACTCTTCAAGCTGGAACGAAATCCCATATACTCTGAAGAAACATAGGAGAAATCACTCGGATGTGACTTATAACCCGTATTATTTACGGAATAATCACAACACACAGGCGCAACGTCGTTTCGACTGTGATTATCAGGAGTATTGACGTGGGAGCATGTCATGCAAAAATATCCTCTCTTTAACCTTGATATGAATCGACACAGAAAATAACCGTTAAAATACAACTGCCTTTGATACCAAGCACGATGGAAAAGCACATCATTGAATATTTACGAAACAATCTATTATGAAAACCTTACAGCCTGGCATAAAAGATTTCAAGATCAGTTCATGAATATAGGATTGTAAATAAGCATCAAGTTTGTTTTGAACCATGGCGATTACGTCAGACATATCCTCAAGTTTGTTAATAATGCCTTGCGCCCTTGGAAAAAAACGAGCCCATGCCTACGCTAGTAAAAGTTCTCAACATTAGTCCTTCACCAAAGATAAAGTAATTGCTTATTCCATTAAAATAAGGAGCAATAAATGCAAGCCCTATTCCCGACGCATAAATATTTACAAGTTTTTTGAACACTGCGATAATCACCGTCCCAGAGAACCACGAAATGTAGAGGTGGATATCAGGCATCCTTTCTATAATGATTGTTTGACACCGACACAGGACCGGACACGATCAATACTTGACACCATTCTCTCGACAACAGTTGCATAGCTACCAGAGCGCACGCCTCCCATCAAGGCGACCTAGGTTCGATTCCCGGCAGGGGTCGCACCTGTATTTTCGCGCATGTGGGAAACGTGATTGATGCCGTTGCCAACAGTATCACCTGTGATGGACTTGACGGTGTCCGGCAGATTTTCTC
Source organism: Clitarchus hookeri (assembly GCA_002778355.1). Classification (NCBI taxonomy): domain Eukaryota; kingdom Metazoa; phylum Arthropoda; class Insecta; order Phasmatodea; family Phasmatidae; genus Clitarchus; species Clitarchus hookeri. The sequence continues at coordinate 9,896 of NQII01014251.1, read as the reverse complement.
GGGACACTTCACCTTTCCTTACCGACCTAAACGTCCTCAAGCGTTTCAGCTGCTAAGCTCTCTCTCAACTCAAAACACACTGTTTCACCTGAAAAAATTTTCTGGTGCGGGCGGGTGGGCCAGGTCGCCCACTACGATATTTTCGTGCTTTAGGAAAGTCGCTTAGTACCAATGTTAATCAACGAAGAACACTGACGAAAAGTAATCGACGTGTGAAAATATTTCCATTATATCACGTCAGCTGTCGGAAACATAGTTCAACCCATACGTTTTCCTGTGAAATAAACTGAGGAGCCAGAAAAATTGGTATAAGCATGCGTATGCAAATAATATATGTATGGAAACAATCAGAGTAACGCGATGCGGTCGTCAGCGCCTATATAAGACAACAAGCGTCTGGAAAAGTTGCTGCATCGGTTACTGCTGCTACAATGGACGGTTATCAAGATTTCAGTGAGTTTGACGTGGTGTTATAGTCGGCGCTCGAGAGATGGGACACAGCTTCTCCGAGGTAGCGATAAAATTTGGGTTTTCGCTTAAGACCATTTCACGAGTGTACTGTGAATATCGGGAATCCGGTAAAACATAAATTCTTCGAGATCGCTGCGGCCGAAAAAAAGATCGTGAACGAATGGGACAAACGACGACTCACGAGAATCATTAAACGTGACCAACGCGCAATCATTTCTCAAATTGGCGCAGATTTCAATGCTGGGTCATCAACAAGTGCCAGCGTGCGAACTATTCAACGGACTATCATTGATATGGGCTTTCAGAGCCGAAGGCCCACTCATGTACCGTTGTTGACTGCACGACACGAAGCTTTACGCCTTATGTTCACCAAAACCGCCAATGGACTGTTGATGACTGGAAACACGTTGCCTGGTCTGACGAGTCTCAATTCCAATTATATCGGGCNTGTGTACGGGTATGGAGACATCCTCATGAATCCGTGAACCCTACATGTCAACAGGGAACTGATCAAGCTGGCGGAGGCACTGTCATGGCAGGGGGCGTGTGCAGTTAGCTCTAAATGGGACCACTGATATGTCTAGATACGACTCTGACAAGTGACAGATACGTAGTGGTTACTGCTGCTACAATGGACGGTTATCAAGATTTCAGTGAGTTTGAACGTTGTGTTATAGTCGGCGCACGAGAGATGGGACACATCATCTCCGGGGTAGCGAGAAAATTTGGGTTTTCGCGTACGACCATTTCACGAGTGTACTGTGAATATCGGGAATCCGGTAAAACATAAATTCTTTGACATCACAGTGGCTGAAAAAAGATCGTGAACGAACGGGACAAACGACGACTGACGAGAATCATTAAACTTGACCGACGTACAACTATTTCTCAAATTCTCGCAGATTTCAATGCTGGGTCATCAACAAGTGCCAGCGTGCGAATTATTCAACGGACCATCATTGATATGGGCTTTCGGAGCCGAAGGCCCACTCATGTACCGCTGTTGACTGCACGACACGAAGCTTTACGCCTTATGAACACCAAAACCGCCAATGGACTGTTGATGCCTGGAAACACGTTCCTGGTCTGATGAGTCTCAATTCCAATTGTATCGGGCGAATGGATGTGTACGGGTATGGAGANGAAACACGTTCCTGGTCTGATGAGTCTCAATTCCAATTGTATCGGGCGAATGGATGTGTACGGGTATGGAGACATCGTCATGAATCCGTGAACCCTACATGTCAACAGGGAACTGATCAAGCTGGCAGAGGCACTGTCATGGCATGGGGCGTGTGCAGTTAGCTCTAAATGGGACCACTGATATGTCTAGATACGACTCTGACAAGTGACAGATACGTAGGCATCCTGTCCGATCACCTGCACCTATTCATGTCCATTGTTCATTCCGAAGGACGTGGACAATTCCAACAGGACAATGCGACACCCCACACGTCGAGAGAAGATACCGAGTGGCTACAGGAACACTCTTCTGACTTTAGACACTTCCATTGGCCACCTAAATAACCAGACATAAACATTTTTGGGAATATCTGGGATGCCTTGCAACGTGCTGTTCAAAATATATCTCCACTGCCTCGCACTCCTATGGATATGTGGACTGCCCCGCAGAATTCATGGTGTGAGTTGCCTTCTTCATACCTTCAGACATTAGTCTAGACCATGCCACGTTCCTATCGCGGCACTTCTGCGGGCTCGCGGGAGCCCTACACGATATTAAGAAGGTGTACCATTTTTTTTTGCCATTCAGTGTATTTTGAGGTTCTAGGAATTTGTCGGCTGAGAATCAGTCTGATCATCACTCAGAATGAAGAAGCGGTCGTCCATGGNTGTATATTGAGGTTCTAGGAATTTGTCGGCTGAGAATCAGTCTGATCATCACTCAGAATGAAGAAGCGGTCGTCCATGGGAAGATATTTCCTCGTTTAATACAGAAAGAATATACAGATTTTTATATATGTTTAAGAACACCGTGAGAAAATCTTTATACACTTTTCACAGCAGCGATACCCCAGAGAATATATAATAACAGAATATAATATCAATAATGCATATTTTATATGCCTATACTCATATGATATGGTAATATAACAATATTTGCATATTATAAGGTATTAAAATATATATGCATATTAAACGGTAATTTAAAAATAAATGCCTAAATAATATTAAACTTTATTATAAATACATTCTAGTACATAGTTGAGGTTATTTGTTGTAATTGTATTTCCTCCGGTCCCTAGCTGGTGTTAGGAGAGTATATGGGTTTTTTCAGTGTGCCCCCGAAATTTTTTTTAATATACATAACACATCTGTATATGATCACTATATGAAACCGACCAATATCTTCCTATTGACGACCGCTCCACCATNATAAATACATTCTAGTACATAGTTGAGGTTATTTGTTGTAATTGTATTTTCTCCGGTCCCTAGCTGGTGTTAGGAGGGTATATGGGTTTTTTCAGTGTGCCCCCGAAATTTTTTTTTATATACATAACACATCTGTATATGATCACTATATGAAACCGACCAATATCTTCCTATTGACGACCGCTCCACCATTCTGAGTGTTGAGAGGACTGATTCTTGGCTGACAAGTTCCTAGAACTTCGAAATTTTTAACTGGAAAGCTGGGTTTACGACATCTGAATAAAAAAACTTAATTGTTTTTACACGTCGGTTACTTTTCGTCAGTGATCTGATTTGATAAACATTGGTAATTACCGACTTTCTGAAATCACATAACATCGTGGTGGGCGGCCCACATATTCACACCATTACATTGTTTTCAGGGGATGCCACGTGTTTTGAGTTGAGAGAGAGTTTAGCAGCTGAAATGGCTAAGGACGTTTAGGTCGGTGACTAAGGTGAAGTNCCACGTGTTTTGAGTTGAGAGAGAGTTTAGCAGCTGAAATGGCTAAGGACGTTTAGGTCGGTGACTAAGGTGAAGTGTCACGAGAATATCTGCCGGACATCGCCAAGTCCATCACGGGTGATACTGTTGGCAATGGCATCGATCAGGCATCCAACATGCGCAAAAAAAAAGGTGCGAACCCCGCCTAGCTTTCCTTGATGGGAGGCGTGCGCTCTGGTAGCTGTACAACTGTTGCCGAAAGGATGGTGTGAAGAATTATGCGTGTCTGGTATTTTGTTGGTGGGAAATAATCTTTATAGAAAGGGTACCTGATCTCCACCGCTACGTTTCGAGATTCTCTGGGATGGTGATGTTCGCAGATGTTGTTCCATAGAGCTTGGTATCGACAGCAGTAGTACTTCAACGATTATTTCCAGAGTCGATACATATGAGGGTTCATGAAAGGCAATTTTTGGTTGTAATGCTCCCTCTTCAATGGCCCTGCTAATCACAATCGAAACGATGCTAGTTTGGTAGCTTACACGCAGGACTGAATTTAACACTTATATAATGGTTCCTGCAACCATCAACAATTACTAACCACAAGTTGTATATGATGAAAAGTGACACTAAAGTGAGGTATGAGTTTCGCAGTTTGATTACCATCCCAGGTTTTCTAACTTTTTTAGTGATGTATGTCCGCGAATTTCTAATACTGAGACGTGTTCATACGCAGCAGTAGTGCATTTTTTAATTATTATCTATTGATAAGCATGGTGAAACGATATGAGCTCGAGATCCAAAACCATAAATAATGCATAATTTTCCTTCGACTTATAAAGAAGATTAGACAGTTTTCGAAAAATGTTGGAATGTTTAGAAAAGTGGATGTGTTCTATTGTATATACATAAAATTTACTGAAAAAAAAGAAGTCGAATTAAAGAATTAATAGCGTAACAACATGGAGCCATGGAAACACGCAAAGTAAAAAAAAAGGTCTGAAACCAAATTATGGAATAGTGTTGCCCTAAGCGAATAACAATTTTAATATTAATTCTACTCCCCAAAGTGGGTAGGGACCATTCTTGTATTACACTTCCCACTAATGAACAATAGACTCTACGCCTACTGGGGACTGTTCACTCTCCCACAGACCTGAAGCACGTGACCAACCGACACACACTACACATTCTGAAACCAGTATATACAACGTGTTTCTACAACATGGGTACAAACTTCCGCAGTGAGTTTCTGAGGAAAATACATTACTGACATGAAAGTACCTCTTTTTTCGTAAAGTGATAATTGAGGGAGCTGTGGAACCCTGAAAAATCCTCATATAAATAGCCATACCTAGTTTTGTGGTTTCCCTACATGTTAGAATTTTCAATATGAATTATCCCACAAATGGTTCACCTGAGTATGTTCCAACAAGACGACGTTTTTGTTAATTCAGACGTGCTAACTCAAAGGAGACTTTAAAAATTACGTAGAACTAATTGTTAACGAATTTTGATGGAAGATTAGGTGGCCAACAGCCGTTTCCAACAAGAAGGGGAAAAATATTATCAACCACGTTCATACAAAACAGTTTTCACAGATTTGTTGCTTCACAAGTCTTTTATACTATTTAGGCTTAAGGCTGGTGCTCACCGAAATAATCATTATTTTATATTCGTGGGCATAACTTACAGGTACTAGCTCCTGGTATTACAAATGTTACATTCCATAGTTTTTGCACCATCCCATGTTACAATTACGAAGTTTGTCATTTGGAGACTTACACACAAAACAAACGTAAACATAGACACAAAACTTAACAAGAGTAATTTATGTAGACGCAATTTTTAATTCATTTTAATATGCTCTCAGCAAAATTAGTTTTACAAAATTAAATAGACGGCTACAGATAAAAAAATATTCTCAACTTTCCTTATTTTGAACAATATTTGAAAATTGCAAAAATATTCCTAACCGTTATAAGACAGATATATTAAAGTTTCACAAAGTATGTTATTTAAATGAAACTTATTTCAACATATGCAAATTATTTAATTTTTTTTTTACTAGTTCTAAAAGCACTAAAATTATGGTTTTGACATATCTTTTGAAAACAAATATGTTGACTGAATATTTTTTTGTGGACGAAATAGTACTTTAAAGTAACAGTATTGCCTACGAATATAAAACAAAGGTTTTTGGTACCCGGCATTTTTTATGCACGGTGAACTTACTCTCCTCGAGAAAGAAAACCGTTAATCATTTGTCTGTTATTTCGGTGACGTCAGTCCAAGGAAAAACTATAGTATGTTTAATAACGGTTACCTTTGACGGCTAAAGGTGATAGCATATTGCATATTTCAGCTGTCGCTTTGAAATTTACACAAAAAACTCCTTTATGCATTACTGCAATCGTAGAACTATCTTGTTTGACTATTCTGTTTACAAGTTTTGACTTATCAAACATGATTGTTTTGTATCGTTTAGCAGAATTTTAACAGTGCAGTCTGAATAATATGTCATGTACTTATTCATTGCAAAAACGAAGGAAATCATAAATAAGTATTAAATAATATATGACGCCCCATGACTACAATATTGCGCTGCATATATTTACGATAATGTTAACTTAAAATAAACGTAAATATCATATTGTTAGACATATTTATGATACTAATAATAAACGCACGTTTTCTAAATTCAGTTCACTCTCTCTGGATTTTGCTTCACATTTTACTTGCCAATCATTCAGATACAAAAATATAGAACAAAAAACAACACAAATAAATTATTTCGAAATTAAATTTTAATTTTATTATATTTTGATAATTGGTTATTTTACAGATGCACATAAAACTTGCAAATACTTTTAAAAATATGATTTTTATTGCTGCCTCCTTTAAATAACATATATATTAAATTAAAAATTTAAATAGCAAAGGACTTATTCCTTTAGTAAAATATTTGGTGTTTTAAATAACAAATGATCTGAATTTGGGTCTCAGGTAACGTATGGCCAGGAATTTTGTTACACAAATTTAGTTCAGTACACGATTGCCAGTTTAAACAGCAGAAGAAGGGTGTTACAAGTAGACCTACAATTGAAGGTATTAAAGTGGAAGGTACAATGTCAAACACCGATACATTGGTACTGATATGTTCTACTTCATTTCCTCATGTGTTGCAGTCTAGTTCTCGGTTACTAGCACTTGTGTAGCTGATATTACCGTCCGGAATTTATGAGGAGTACTGCTTCATGGTCTAACACATCTTGCAAAATATATCTTCACTCGCTGGTCACCTCAGATAAAACAAATTCAATCTCGTTTCGAAACAATCAAAAAGCAGATGAGAAAACAGCGGGAGGTATTATTTACAGTTGAGATGAATCAGGACATGCAGAAAAATATATTATCCTAGCATAACACTACATACTTCAGACAAATGAAAAATTTAATTTTAATTTTATTATCGATATGTGTGGCAAGAAAGATTTATATATAAATATCATATGCGATATTTATATGTAAGATGTTTAAAAGGCAACAAAAATATGCACGAATATATTTTTGTACCCTTTTGGAATGAAGTGTTAAGAAATTAGACGTATCCGTAGAAATTAAATGATACTGCACACCTTAACTTACACAGTTACAGAAGATTCAAACGGAAATTAAGGGAACAAAATCCAAATAACTGGTGTCAAATGTAAGAATCTAAAAAATTATTTGTACTTTTGCAAGAAAAATCCTTGGAAACCCAGTTACCAGGAAATTCCTTTTTAAAACTACAAACAGTTATCTTCTAAAATCTGCACAATACATATTTGTAATATTACAAATTCTAGCCTTGCATTACCTATAACTTACATTTTTAAGAACTGGATATAATTTATTTTTTTTCTTGTAAAAAAAATGTGGTAAATTATTAACCGCGAATAATAAAAAAAAGTCATCCAAAATAGAACTTATAAAANGTTCTTGTAAAAAAAATGTGGTAAATTATTAACCGCGAATAATAAAAAAAAGTCATCCAAAATAGAACTTATAAAAATAAACTTTGCCAGCACAGTGACTAGAACCCACACCCCTTGTCTAACTAAGCCACAACCTTAACCATAAGACCAAATTAGTTTGCTTCTGTAGATTTTATTTATATATATTTAATATANCTAACTAAGCCACAACCTTAACCATAAGACCAAATTAGTTTGCTTCTGTAGATTTTATTTATATATATTTAATATAGCTGCAAGTTGTACAAAATGTTAACCAGAACATTTACGTTTCTGTTGCAGTTATGTAACAATATTAATACCTACTTCTTCAAATAAGGAAGTAATATTATTAAGAATAATAAATTTTGTTTCGATTACTACTCAAGAAGCGAGGCCGGGTAAGGCAGGAATGCGGCCAACTACTATTATTAAATCAATGTTCACAAACAACGGCGACTCTAGTGCAACAACCGAGAATGCAGGAATCTGCAGAAATATGTACAATATCAGGGTCTGGCAAACACAGTGTGTTAGTGGCAATTTCATCAACATCTAACTGCAGTAACCCCGCCCAGGATACAAGGGAGAGCCAATAGGAATCA
>NQII01014248.1:0-33775 GCA_002778355.1 Clitarchus hookeri | reverse complement strand
TCAATACGTAGGAATCCAGATCGCATGTTGTATAGAATGTCGCTCTAAACCATCACACTTGGCGTTTGTCCGCTACGCCGCTCCACAATGCAGGCTGCCATATAGCGGTCACCAAGGTAGTGTCTAACACGTATGCGGCCATCACTGAAGGACAGTTTAAAGTATGACTCGTCTGAAAACACTACATTTTGCCACTCAGCACGCCAACGACGACGTTCACGTACCCATTGCAGTCTGAGGCGTTTGTGGTTGCTTTACAATGGAAGCCGACGCAATGGCATGCGTGCCACCAGTCCAGCCCGCAGCAGACAGCGTCGACGCAGACAGGTCCACACCCGCTACAGTGCTCCAGTGTCGAGCCAACACTGTGGACGAGGCTGTACGGTTCGTTACGGCCATGCGGACAAGATGGCGGTCATCCCGTGCTGGTGACAGTACACGCTCGTCTCTGCGTACGACCGTCTTCTATCCACTGGTTCCACACGCATCACTGTCATAGCAGCCTGACTTGTATGAGCCTAAATGTTACGGTATGACAAACCCGTTTCCCGGAGGCTGATCATTATGCCCCGTTCGAAGTCACTCGCATGCTGACATGGCGCCCTTTGACGTCGACGAGGCATACTGGCACTTAATTTCACTCAGTTAGACGACTGTTCATTGAAGAAGTGGATGACTTGGCTGTTTACCAACACTTATAATACCCAGCTNCAGTTAGACGACTGTTCATTGAAGAAGTGGATGACTTGGCTGTTTACCAACACTTATAATACCCAGCTAACAATTGCATCAATAACTTAGTTAAATTGAAAATGCGCTCCCAAACAACAAGTTGAACTCGAAGTCTGAATCAGTGATGTTGGTCAGTTGAATCATGGGAACATANAAAATGCGCTCCCAAACAACAAGTTGAACTCGAAGTCTGAATCAGTGATGTTGGTCAGTTGAATCATGGGAACATACTAAAGATTTACTGCTAGGTTAGCAAAATTCACTGGAAATCAAAAGAAATTGCAGTTTAATAAATGGACAGTGTAAACGTAAAATGTGTATACAAAAATAGAAAATGCAGGCGGAAACAAAAGGTATTAGTGAGATNGACAGTGTAAACGTAAAATGTGTATACAAAAATAGAAAATGCAGGCGGAAACAAAAGGTATTAGTGAGATATTGAACAATAAAATAAAGTGTTTTGACATGAAAATTTAAAGGTTATGTCTCCATTGAAATATTGTTATTTATATCCGCGTAATTTGTTGTTTTATTCTAATAGTATCGATGGAGTTATAGTTTTCCAGTGAAGTCCACTTCTTCCTAATAGAATATCTCATAAGGGTTGGATTAAATTCCTTGTCCAAGATTCTTTCCCTCCATTGTATACCCAAATTAACTAGAGAATTAGTTTCTTACTTTATTCGGTAATAGAAATCTGGTGAGTATTGCTCAAGGGAATTTAAAAAAACTAAGTCTGTCCTGCCCTCTGAGTCGCACGATTTCGTTTCTTGGAATTGCGACAGGAAGATATACCCGTGTTTAATGCATTTATTGAGGACGAAAAGTATCCTTAGAGGAGTTGAAAGGCTACTCTTACTTAGAACGTAACACCCATTAATCATGTGAACGAACTTCAGTTCATGCCCGGTTACTCACCTAATTTTTTGTGAGCGGCGCCTTAAGTCAGTACTGGCTCGAAACAGTTGTTCACCAACTTGAGACACATCCAGTCGTACGTCACCAAAGATTTCGACACTCACATTTAAAATTCGAGTCTCAAATTTCAAATGAAATTATTAGCATCACGGCTACTCCACAAGCTGGCCGTGTGTCCGGGTTATTTTGGTCGCCTTGACGTTATTTTGTAAAATTACCCTCCAGGAGGTTTTGTACAGAAAGACGATATAAGTAGCCTATCAGTGTTACGTCTTGAATGCACGACGAACTATGTTCAAAACTTCTATTTTGATTCTGATCCCTGACTATTTACTTTTTTAACAAATCGACTTAATATTTATTGTCCTGTATGTATGTGTATGTGAATATTCAATAGTATAGCATATGTTTCTGCTTCCATTTCTATTCATATCTCAGTCAACAAGACGCCAAAGCCTACCTACAATCTTCGCATTTAGAAAAGTCATCCCAACTATTTGCATCCATGTAGAGTAAATTATGCGTATTTGTTATTGCGGTTACTTTTCTTTTTAAATGCCTTATTTATTTATTAAATATGTCTTTCTCGTGCTTACCAGATATTTATGTCTCTAATGTCCTCAAGGGTTTATCCAGACTTTAAACTCTTGGTGAATGTACTTTGTAACATTAATTTTCCACCCTCTGGCTGACTACACATATCCAAAACTGATCTGCTTCACATTAATCATTCTATGTTCCGACAACAGAGCCACAAAATATTAAATTACTAGCTGTGCCCGCGGCTCCACTCGCGTGGACTACAGAATTATTGTTTAGGTTTTTTTTTAATAAAGTCCCCACCCTCCTTCCCTGCTTCCCCTAGCCAGCGCCGTGGCTCTTCGCGTCTGCGTACGGTCAAACGACTTGCGTATAATTACTTTTTCACAAAACTGTTGATATCTCTTAAAGCGTATGCTATATGGGATAACATTTGCTTGAATTTTACGTATTTATTTATTGAGAGATTGAATAGTAAAAACGTTAGTTAATATTTCTCTGTTATTTATATACATACACATATTTATATAAATAAGCTGCCGCGGATTTTTTTTAGATATTTTTACTCTACACAATTGCTTCCTACATGATATTGTTCCACATTTAACAGTTAAGACAGCGTATTGCAAGATAGTGCACTGGCAGTAAACTTTTTTCCAAATTGATTTACTAATATAGTCACTGCTTATTCATTATGTTTCTTTAGGTTACAAAAAATATACTATTTGGACCGTTCTCTTGTATCAGTACTTAATTTTTTTTTTGTGCAAAGACGGATTAGTGGTTCTTGAGTGATAAGCGCACCAACACACAGACAGGCAGAGATACGTTGAGTTTTATAATATGTGTAGAAACTGTTCTGGTAGCCGCGGTTTTTAGCAATTTTCTTATGATTTGCTTAGAAACAAATAGAAGTAGTGTTTACACTTAAGTTAAATTAAATTGTAACGTCGACCCAGCAATCAGAAATTGCTTGACAAAAGCGAACAAACTAACTCTAAGAAATGATTATAACCTTATGTGTACGTACAGGGGATGGACAAAATAATAATAACACCTTACATATACACAATATTTATTTATTAATAAGTGTTGGGCCACCATTTTATTTTAGATCAACTGCAATTCTTCACTCAATAGATTCGTAGAGTGTCTGAATAGTTTCCAAGAAAATGTTGTCCCATTCTTGTACCAAAACATCTACCAATTGCTTCAATGATGTTGTACATGGAAATCTGCTCTTCACTCTCTGCTCTAAACCTCCCCATAACGGTTCAATTGTGTTGAGGTCGGGCCAGGGAAGATGTTTGTAGATTTTCTGATGCTCCTTAAACCAAGACTGAACCTTTTTGGCTGTGTGCATGTGCGCATTATCATCTTGGAATATGGCAGTGTTTGGCAGCAATATGCTAGTCATAGTAAGAACTTCATCATTGAGGATTTCGAGATATTCATTCGCAGTAATCCGGCCAGTGATGTTAATGAGAGGAACAGTTGAATACCACGATATAGCCTCCGAAATCTTTAAGGAACCTCCCCCATGCTTGACTGTAGGAAGCAGGCAGTCCGGATCGTAGGATTCTTTTGGGGTTCTCCATACATAAACCCGGCCGTTTGTAGGAAGCAATGTAAACGATGATTCATCGGACCATACTACATTCTTCCAATCATCAAGTGCCCAGGTTTTATGATCATGGCACCACTTCTTTCACAGCTTAGCGTTGGCTTCCGTTGTAAAGGATTTCGCAATTGCAGCCCTTCCATGAATGTTAGCTTTGTGGAGCTCCCGCAGTACTGTTTTTGTCGAAACAGTATTACTCAAGTGAGTATTGAGTTCTGCTGTCACTTTTGCCGCGGTAGTTTTATGTTGTCTGGCCACAATTGTTTTTAATGTTCGTCGGTCTCTGTCAGTTAACTTTGGGTTTCGCCCACTATTCCTCTTCGCCGATGATGTTTTACCATGTTTTGTGTATGCTGTCATTACCGTGAATACTGTCGCTCGTGAAACGTTAAACAATTCAGCTGTTTTCGTCACAGACGCTCCTGCTAACCGAGCACCAACGATTTAATCTCTTTCGAAGTCTGAGAGATCACACATTTCACCGTTACTTGTTTTAACCATCGCGGAACAAAGCGTATAAACCNTCTTTCGAAGTCTGAGAGATCACACATTTCACCGTTACTTGTTTTAACCATCGCGGAACAAAGCGTATAAACCAAAAAAATTACGGTGGCAATCTGTACCAATAGAATAAAAGATAAAAGTAGAGCCTTTTGCGCTTTTTTTGATTGTGACACCTCAGCAAATTAAAAATTAACGCAGATTTTTGGTTACAGTAATCTCAATCCACACCAAATTTAGCACATGTGATATTGGGCATTAAGTCATGCAAATTTCAATAAATTTACTTAGTCAGACGTTTATTTACAAAAGAATGGCACTACAAATATAAAAGGGTATTATATTATATCTACAGAAACTTTAGAGTGATTATATCAAATGTTAATGCTCTGAATCCTACCTCAATATTGTAATTAGTTACATACCAGATTATGGTACGAGTTTCGTACTATGAAACTATGTACTATTTTCGTACTATGAAGCAATGTGTGAATTAAAAAATAGCCTACCTGTTCAATTACATATACGATAAATGGTAGGCTTATTTGTGCCCCTGTTATATATTTCGGGTTAACCCAAGGCCAGGCTCTCGAAACTGTCTTACAACTGGTGTAAGTGTTGAATATGCCTATTTATTACCTAACTGTAGATGTTTAACACATGAACCCATTTTGTGAAAAAGAAAATTTTCAAGTTATATAGCATATGGTCTATAACATAAAGGTTTCAGGTCAAAATGATATNACTGGTGTAAGTGTTGAATATGCCTATTTATTACCTAACTGTAGATGTTTAACACATGAACCTATTTTGTGAAAAATAAAATTTTCAAGTTATATAGCATATGGTCTATAACATAAAGGTTTCAGGTCAAAATGATATTGTGAGCAAGACGAGAAAATGCTGTGTATTTATGGCAATTGGTTGTAAGAGACAAATATGAGACAAATATGGAAACAGTCATTTTGAGAACAGAAATATGAAAATTTAACCCGGCCCAGCTACTTAAAAGCAAGATTAACAATATGTCCAAAGTAGCCTTCTATATATATATATATATACATATATATGTGTGTGTATGTTATTATTAACCTAGCAGTAAATGATGACCACCTTCTACACGCAGTCACACTTTTCGTCGCTAAAATTGCGGCCGAAACGTATTCCGACCTCGAGCTAGAAAAGCCATAGACTTCAATGTCTAGACAAAAATTACCTTAAAATCTTGTAGTGCATATGAAGTTCAAAAAATTAGATTCAATCAGGCATGTCTTTTTTTAGCCGAAAGCCATTTAGTAGTACGTTAAATTTGCAAATGTGAATAATTATTAAGCGAGAACATATGATCAACTGGTCATCTATGTGTTTATGTGTAGTATCAGAAGAGAGAGAGAGAGAGAGAGAGAGAGCCTGTTTCGCCAGCCATACATCAGTTACGTTATCAGAACACTAGAGCAGCGCTACCGTGTTGTCTGATGTATAGCATACATCAATATTTGTCATGTATGCATATTAACTATAATGCATGCTACGCTCAAGTATTCACGCCCTATAAGATTATATGAATCAAATACGCTTGTTAGGTCATTAATGTACAGTCGTCTTTTTACTTAATTGAAGTGAAATTCGTACCACTGTAAACGGCTGACAGCTTCAAAGACCGTAAGGCAGGAATAAGATAATACCGACGGAATAAGTGCCGTTGTCGTAAATCTTAAACCCAAACATTTTTGACGCCGTTCTTTTATGGTCAGTCTACACTCGTTTCCTGTAGAATTTTTATTTTGGTCCTTGTCATCAACACCAAAAAAAAAAGCGTTAATGAGCGGGAGCATGCGTGGTCATGTAATCACCCATCGACAGACCATAATGTTTGTAATTNCAAAAAAAAAGCGTTAATGAGCGGGAGCATGCGTGGTCATGTAATCACCCATCGACAGACCATAATGTTTGTAATTACTACAAAATATATTGTCACACTGAGTGCATGACATGTGCTCATGTTTGAGATCAGTGTAGGTAAAAATACCTCAAGTTACTTTTGTTGCTATTAAATTATTTTCAAACATTATTACCCATTTTTCATATCTCAGGCAGCTAAATCGTTTGGCCACAATAATTACAGTGATGCCAGATAAGCTGCAAGGTTTTATATATCAATGTCTCCAAAACTATACATTCTGGCATTTTGCNTACAGTGATGCCAGATAAGCTGCAAGGTTTTATATATCAATGTCTCCAAAACTATACATTCTGGCATTTTGCCAGATTTGGGAAGAAAAAATGGGCTGTGGGTAAAGTTGATTGTCCACAGAAGTGTTTTGTATTTCTAATCTGGCCTCCTGGTCTTCGTAAACCCTTTATTCAACCACAACTGTTAAAGTAAAATAAACTCAGGGACATTTTAATATTATTTATAGCACTCCACTTAACTAAAGACTCAAAATATACACCGTAACAGTTTAAAACAAATATCTTTGACTAAAAAACTTATGGCCTGAGAGTAATTAAAGAAATATCTCTAATTACACCTCATTATGTTAATTTAATTAGTGACCTTACACACTTCTAAACAATTAAATCAAAGAAATGGCTGAACATCTCAAATTTGATTCACGATCTAATCGTTCTTATTTTTACCTCATATTCCCATCTGAATACTTTCTCGTGTATCTTATTCCATCTACATTCTGGGTCTGTTCCAAGGCAACCAGCGTTTTTACTTTCGAAAATATTTGGTATTTTACTTTTGGTGAGAAAATTAACCGAATTAAAATTTACGATCTATTATAAAATTTGTCAAATAAGTAAAGGTATAATAAAATATCTTCCAGCACATATTCCGACGAGCTGACGGATTGTAACCCACGATTCTCAAGTTCTCGATAAACTTTCCACCTCCACAGACAACCCCGTTCTATCTCGGGTAAACACTTTCATAACCGTAAAGCGTCTACGACTCACTGGCTGACCTCGACTTGTCTCACAACTTAGAACTCCAGTTTTAAGGCAACACTCCCCACTCCCTTGTGAGGACTGCTGACGCCGTCAAAGCCCGGTCATTGTTCGTGGGGCGGACACTTTCACTTGTCCAAGACTCCTAAAAGTAGTTCTCCGTCCACAGGTCCACTGAACTATTGTAAAAGGCCAGCCAATGTCCGCGAATAAGGCGACGACCGCTATTCCACAATGACGCCATCCCGGCAACCACAGCGAACTGCAATCTCTGAAGCGGCACAGAGGTGTCCCAAGTCCTGAACACCTGCCACTAGTTCCAAACAGCAGTCCCATAATAATTTTTAAAATAATAACTTTCTGAAACTATATAAGGCACGTGCTAAAGTATTCACTCCTGCAGAACTCTTGTCCAAGAGATACGCAATCAAATTTAAAAAAAGAGGCATTAAAATTATATTTTTGGCCCTTTTTATTTTAAATAATGCTTCGCTATATTTTATTAATACATGTATTTAATTTTTATTCAGGAACTTTCAGGTTTTTTTTTTGGAACTGCAGTTATCGTACACCTAGAAAATATATCTTTCTTCATTAAACATCATTCTCAAGATCGACATACACTTCGCTCACAGTAACCGGTAAGTTTATGATTGTTTTCTTAACTTTGAAGTATGGCTTCACAGTTGCCTAACTCGCAAGTGTTGTTGGAAATCCATCAATCAGCGAGTGGTTTGTAAGCGCTTTTTCTCTCTGTTTTTACTTCATTAAAATATAATTTGATCCATGTCTTAGTTGTCATTTTTGGTGTGCGGCGAGATGTCGAGGTGGCTGCGTGGTGGAGAAGTGCTTGCCACTGGTGGACATTGACCCTGGTTTGACTACAAACTGTAGTTCCACCTGGTCTGTACGTTGACACACCGCGTAGCAACCGTCTGTTCCTGTCACTTAGGATCGTGTGGCGTCGTCACCACTCAGGTCACACACAGCGACATTAACACAAGTTTATGCCAGCATAGCATATCTGTCATCACACTGAACATATACAACAGGAACCAGAACGCAAGGTTTAACTGGAACGGAATAAATACACTTACTGTACGTATGCACTCGCTCTAAACACAATATATATTAAAAATATAATCACATAAAGTACCTATTTCACTCCATTAGTTTTAACGTCATGAAATAGTGTCTGTAACCCGTAACAGTTTAAATTCACCGTTCTCAAATAATTAGGATTCATAATAGTACCAGGAAGAACTAACTGTGTAGAGTGACATGAACGCTGGCACAACAACATATGTCTGTGGGCCTCGTGTACTACCTTCAACCGCGACGACCACCCGATTGCATGTAATACTTTTCTCCTTACTGTAGTTGCATAAAGTGTCGTCTTCATGCGACAACGTACTTTCTATAACATCTTGTCATTGGACATGATAACAATGATATCTCCCAGCGTAACCACACAGGCTTAACATGGACAAGTACAAATCCAAGTACTGGATCAACATTCAAGCACATTGCTGTTTCGGGGACGGGAGTCAAAGTCAGGGCTCTGATAGACAGCAAAAACCAAATAAGGTCAGGACCTCCCGCTCCTTGTTTACAATAGTCTACAGATAAAATCTTTCAGAGATTTCTGATAAACAACAAAAAAATTTATATTCCTGTGTTTTCAAAGACAATGGTTTGTCCTATCTTAGAGATTCAGATAAAGTAACTACCTGGATTACAATCACGATGACAGTTTCCTTCAGCTACCCCCGTGAGCCTGATATCCACATTCTTCCGTCTGCAGACTGTCAGTTCTGACCTCGGCCAGCATCCTTCATCTGTGGCGCACCGTGTCCTTGGAATCTTCAACATCCAGCGTGCATTTATTCCACCCACCGAACTGGATCATTTCACGTCACAAGCTTACCTGCTCAACTAGGGAACACATAGAGATCACTCAACAATTCGACATGAATATTAACTTGCTGATGTCAAGCAAATAATGTATTTTTTTATCAAAACAAGAAATAGTAACAAATATATTCTTATGGTTTTTTAAAATAATATAATCGAGAAAGAAAAATTACCCATGAAAACAATCATATAATAAGTGATAAAGTGTTTACCAAAACAATAATTGTTTTCTTACAACACTTACGAGGCGCTTGCTAGATAATAATAATAATCATTTCCAGCCTGTCCTCAAACAATTTATATTTTTAAGGTGATATTAGATAAACATAGTATTTATACTGTATATTGATTACACTACAATTCTTACAAGTCTGTGTCAATATAAAGATACATATTTATTTACTTATCGTCGGGGACGATATCCTGCTGGCCCACATGTGATGATACCGACCTGGCTTTCACTCCTGCAGACGTGCGGCTGTCAGATGTACCCAAGTTCGCCGGCCACACAGCACCGTCGTCACCTCCTGACAGTCAGCATCGCCACTACCGCCTGTCTTCTGCGCTTGCCGGCTATTAGCTGCATGTGGCTCGCAGCCTCACTGTCTCCCACATCACCTTGTTAATTCATATTTCCTAAACAACTAGAATATCACATAGCAGGTTTAACCAACACTTACGTCATAATTTTCACTGTTTCACTAGTCTTTCACTCATTAATTTTTTTAGCCTTCTTTTCGAATATACAGTAATATTAAACTATTTTCTCTTTTGTGTAAGCTAAGTTTGTAAGAGTAAAAGAAAACCTAAAATTGAAAACGAAATAAAATTAGAATTNATTTTCTCTTTTGTGTAAGCTAAGTTTGTAAGAGTAAAAGAAAACCTAAAATTGAAAACGAAATAAAATTAGAATTTAATAAAATACACCAAACAACAATTCGACTATTTAGCAACAGAATAACCAGTTTTCCTTTAAAGNAAAATTAGAATTTAATAAAATACACCAAACAACAATTCGACTATTTAGCAACAGAATAACCAGTTTTCCTTTAAAGTAAACTTTCCAAACATCACAATTTACTTTTCCTAGAATTAATTTCCTTTCTTAACAGCAGGCGAATGACAAACGATTCCTACATATTTCAAAATTGTTTTTAGAAATTATTTGTAAAATAATATTATTTTTAATAATTTTTCACGAGAACACCTTTTTACTTAAAAATATATCTTTTAATTTGCAACATAAATATTTGGGCTCATAAAAAAATCACATGAATGGCACAGGACAAATGCACGAAATCTTTATAATTTGTAATATCTTCCACTACAAATATTTAAATTCTTGGTCATTTTGTGTTGGAAGTGACGCTATATAATAATGTGAAAACGTAGGAATAAAAATATCTAAAAAGGCATATTGGTGGACAATATTATTCTTGGACATAATATTTGAATTTTGTAAAACCATCCATCTGCGGTAAATTCTTACGTAGGGTAGCCGTGATCGCGTCCTCGGCTCACTGACTGACCTCGACATGTCGTCTACAAGGCCTTGCAAACCAATCACTCCCCTGGTAATGTGATGGCTGCTGTTCCACAATCGTGCCTTTACGGCATTCACAGCAAATTACAATCGTGAACACGGCCCAGAATGTCACATCTCTAGAACTCCGGCCGTAATTTCCAANCGGCATTCACAGCAAATTACAATCGTGAACACGGCCCAGAATGTCACATCTCTAGAACTCCGGCCGTAATTTCCAAACTGATATCATGTAATCAAAAAGAAGACACATCATCATACTTGAAACTTGCACGTGTCTATATTCATTAACAAAAGNACTGATATCATGTAATCAAAAAGAAGACACATCATCATACTTGAAACTTGCACGTGTCTATATTCATTAACAAAAGCTATTTCCTGATATAAATTACTGATTGCATAAGTGGAGGTTGCGGGGATGTTTGACGACACTAGGGAGTCATTAGTAGCATAAGGGACGTTTGAATACCCTGTAAAATGGTGTCGGGGGTGGACCCTAATTGCCGGCATCCCTTAACCTTGTTAATTGATATTCACTCTCCCTCCCCAGGGAGGTGTGTTGTGATTGGCTTTTGTCTTGCTATACCCCTCAGGAGCTATTCTGTGATTGGCAGACTTATTTGTGGGAACCCTTTTGGCGGACAAAGTGCCCAAGCTACATTGGAGGGACTTTGAAATTATCTGAGGGTAGGATGATAGATGACAGGCTAGTGGTGTGATAAAGGTAGTGTAGGGTTGAACCAGGAGGGTTGAGGAAGCAGTCAGTCCTTGGTTCGAGTCCCGTAGAGGGTAATTATATGCAATTAGGCATTTTTTCGGAAATAGTAATTGCGTAATGAATAATAGTGATAGTAATAAAACACTAAGTACATGCACCGAGAGAGTAATTACACACATAAGTACACATGTTTACCCACCGGTTTCCGAAACTAAACTGATGACGGTGGTGAGGTAAGGTTTTCCTGGGTTTGAGTCCCGTAGAGGTTAATTAAAGTATAACTATAAATGTAATTAAAGGACAAATACGTTTGCGCAAGTACATGTAATTACACGTCAAACCTCTATGAGTGTCAGCAACATACTGAACTCCAACACAGAGTATGACCTGATATAAAAATAATAATAAATCAGAGTAATTGCGTATCGATAGTAATTACACAAAGAGAAAATATGACGGATGCAAGTATACGTCCGCGCAGCTCGGAGGCTGGAAGCAAACTGAGTTTAAAACACTAATATATATTTTTATTATACCCTCCGCCATCTTGAGACAACATATAAGGGAGAAGTTCAATTTTTATTCATGCAGTATTCGTTAAAAATCGTGTTGAGATGTGATTATATATCTTGTTGTAAAGATAATCTTTAAATTAAATATGTTTTTTAAATAATAAGCGGCACACAATCGCGCTAATATAATGTCGTGATACTTTAACAAAGCACAAAACTCCGTGGAGTCCACAAGTACCTAGAATGGGCATGCCCTTGCTGTCAGGCGAGAGTGTTAGTATTTTTCCCGCTAGGAGCGCTGTACGGTGAGAAGAGCCAGTCGACCGGCAGACGCGGAAGTCCCAACACAGAAACCGCTCTCAGAAGGTGGAAGGTGGCAGGGACACACATCTCTCATGTATCGATCGCTTGACGGGCAGGTGAAGGGGCTAGTTTCCCCCCACCACACACCACCTTACCTCGCTCAAAGAATGTTTTGAATAGGGGTTGGTTGACAATTACGTGCTGTCTAGCATGTAAACATTTTATACCCTACCCCCCTCCAGAACCTGACTGAAGGGGGGTGGACTACACACAACACTTCGTGATAATCACATTACATTCTCTCCCTAAACTATTTCCCATAAACTGCACAAAAAATAGCGTACCTCTCCAAAAAAATTTTTCTTTTATTTCTAATACTTTTTGAAAATATTTTTATACATTTTTTTCTAATACATTTTGGTTTTGGTTAAAAAACATTATCTTACTATCACAGTGTTTGTGACGTAAAAGTGTAAAATATTTAGTATCAACAAAAGGTTGTTCATAAAACTTACAGACATAATTATTTTCCTTCTTTCGGTATGTGACAGACAATCTTTTCTCGATTATCCGAAAATATGTACGTGTTTCCATTCCTGTTAACGACATTTATCTATATATCAAATTATATAGATTTATCAATTGAAAATTTCAAATAAAATACCAAGAATAGGCCACAACACATAATGAGCAGTTTAGGCAAAGAGTTCTTACAAAGGTGAAATACCAGTGCAGTGTCTGAATAGTACGGGATTTACTGAACGAAATTTTTTTTTTACTCTGTGAATAAAAAAAAATTATGATTAGTAGCAATTTGCTATTTCAAAAATAACTCGCTTCTAGTTTACAAGTGACATACACTCTTAAATAGAAACTGTTTAAACTGCTCCATATAAGAGCAAATTTGACTAAGGATCTGCTGACACTGCTCTACCTGAATCAGTAAAATTATACTCATCATTTTATCTGCAGTTATTCACTGATTAAATAATGGCCTTTGCTTCTTCATAGAGAATTGTACAAACTTAACAGAATAAATTCGGTGCATTCCATTGGTTCGCCAGTAGAATATTATTCATTAATTGGAGATTAAGTACAAGAATTCTGCAGAATGAAATCACAGAATCAGATATGGGGTGTAATAAAACCCCAATTTTTATTTCATTCATATTTAGAGCATATGACAAGTAGACAATATAATATAATCTACNGGGTGTAATAAAACCCCAATTTTTATTTCATTCATATTTAGAGCATATGACAAGTAGACAATATAATATAATCTACGTTTAAAAAGACAGGTTTACACAATATTTATTATGAGAATACGAAACGCATTATATAGACGGAGTTCTACTTAACCAACTTCTAATAACCAGGTGACATGGGCCACATGCGAAACATACAAAAAGGAATTAATTTAACAAATGATACCAAGAAAATTATCTTCAAATAATCAGACAAATAGGCTGTAAAAAAAGGAACCTAGAAATAATCTTGTTGGTGCATGTTTGAAATCACACATTATTTTATTAAANCTGTAAAAAAAGGAACCTAGAAATAATCTTGTTGGTGCATGTTTGAAATCACACATTATTTTATTAAAATTCATGCCTTTATTCACTGTCTCTTTAAAAGTCGCGTCCAAATTCAAACATATCTGTAGAAGGCCAGTAGGCATATCTAAGCAAGTCAAAGAACGAAAGGTTGCGGAGATCGTTCAAGGGTTTATTATTTATATTTATTCACTGTCACAAGATACTATCTGAAAACACGAAAGGCCTGGCCTATACTAAAGATGTGATGTCCATGAACCGGTACGCAATTTCAAAAGCCTAGCCCTTATTGTACGTATGTTAATACCAACATTATTTTGTAGATTCCTTGAGGGAAAATAAATTTTATTGTGATATTAAAATATACCTGGCCTTTAAATAAATACTAAAATTATATAATTTCGTTCACGGATAAAATCACAAAAATTTAGTTTGCCCAATACTAACCTTCACACACTACGGAGCAACGACCACTTCAATAAAGCACCAATACATCCATCCAAATAAAACAAAACAAAATAAATTATTTTTACACCAGCAGTAAAATATGAATTATTCATACATTTTTGCTCTCTAGGTATGTTAAATGTACTTGTGCAATGAATATTTAATATTATAAGTATTTTCACCTTAAGGAAAAAAAATACATTTTCAAACAAGCAATTTGTAATTGGTCCAGCTTTACCAACTATCAAACAACTAACGTCCCAATATAATAAGTGTTAAAAAATATAATGTGTATTTTAATTCGTTAAATCCTGGAACATTAAAATAGTTTTTTAAATTTGGATTACAAATTCAGAAGCCATTATTTGTGTTATACAAAATAAACATATGATAAAACGAAAAAAAATTTATGAATAATTGGTCAACTACAAGAACTTTAAAACCAAAGTTGAAGAATAAAATATAGCCAACATGTTCTGTCCACAACTTCTTCTTTTTCTTTCTTGAATGCCAGCATCCTTCATCTGTGGGGCACCGTGTCCTTGGCATCTTCAACCTCCAGCGTGCATTTATTCCACCCACCGGACTGCATCAATTCACGT
Source organism: Clitarchus hookeri (assembly GCA_002778355.1). NCBI lineage: Eukaryota > Metazoa > Arthropoda > Insecta > Phasmatodea > Phasmatidae > Clitarchus > Clitarchus hookeri. The sequence goes on along the minus strand of NQII01014248.1, from coordinate 18,910 downwards.
CACATGCTTACCTGTTTTACTAGGGAAAACATAGAGATCACTCAACAATTTGACATGAATATTAACTTGCTGATGTCAAGCAAATAATATATTTTTTTTTATCAAAACAAGAAATATTAACAAATATATTCTAATGGTTTTTTCAAATAATATAATAGAGAAAGAAAAATTACCCAGAATTTGTTAGTATGTTATTCACTATTTCAGAAATGGTTTTGCATAATTGTTTTCTTAAAACACTTACCAGGCGCTTGATAGCTAATAATAATCATTTCCAGCCTGTCCTCAAACCATGTATATTTTTAAGGTGCCAATATGTTAAACATAGTTCTTCCACTGGTCATTGATTACACTACAATTCTTACAAGTCTGTGTCAATATAAAGATACATATTTATTTACTTATCGTCGGGGACGATATCCTGCTGGCCCACATGTGATGATACCGACCTGCCTTTCACTCCTGCAGACGTGCGGCTGTCAGATGTACCCAAGTTCGCCGGCCACACAGCACCGTCGTCACCTCCTGACAGTCAGCATCGCCACTACCGCCTGTCTTCTGCGCTTGCCGGCTGTTAGCTGCATGTGGCTCGCAGCCTCACTGTCTCCTACATCACCTTGTTCATTCATATTTCCTAAACTACTAGAATATCACATAGCAGGTTTAACCAACACTTAAATCATATTTTTCACTGTTTCACTACTCTTTCACTCATTAATTTTTTTAGCCTTAGTTCAAATATACAGTAATATTAAATTATTTCCTCTTTTGTGTAAGCTAAGTTTGTAAGAGTAAAAGAAAACCTCAAATTGAAAATGAAAGAAAATTTGAATTTAATAAAATACAACAAACAACAATTCGACTATTTAGCAACAGAATAACCAGTTTTCCTTTAAAGCAAACTTCCCAAACATCACAATTTACTTTTCCTAGAATTAATTTCCTTTCTTAACAGCAGGCGAATGACAAACGATTCCTACATATTTCAAAATTGTTTTTAGAAATTATTTGTAAAATAATATTATTTTTCATAATTTTTCACGAGAACACCTATTAATCTTAAAAAGAAATCTCTTAATTTGCAAGATAAATATTTGGGCTCATAAAAAATCACATGAATGGCACAGGACAAATGCACGAAATCTTTATAATTTTTAATATCTTCCACTACCAATATTTAAATTCTTGGTCATTTTGTGTTTGAAATGACGCTATATAATAATGTGAAAACGTAGGAATAAAAATATCTAAAAAGGCATATTGGTGGACAATATTATTCTTGGACATAATATTTGAATTTTGTAAAACCACCCATCTGCGGTAAATTCTTACGTAGGGTAGCCGTGATCGCGTCCTCGGCTAACTGACTGACCTCGACATGTCGTCTACAAGGCCTTGCAAACCAATCACTCCCCTGGTAATGTGACGACTGCTGTTCCACAATCGTGCCTTTACGGCATTCACAGCAAATTGCAATCGTGAACACGACCCAGAATATCACATCTCTAGAACTCCGGCCGTAATGTCCAAACTGATATCATGTTAACAAAAAGAAGACACATCATTATATTTTAACTTGCACATGTCTATATTTATAACCAAAAGCTATTTCCTGATATAAAATGCTGATTGCATAAGTGGAGAGAGCGGGGATGTTTGACGACACTAGGGAGTCATTAGTAGCATAAGGGACGTTTGAATACCCTGTAAAATGGTGTCGGGGGTGGACCCTAATTGCCGGCATCCCTTAACCTTGTTAATTGATATTCACTCTCCCTCCCCCCGGGAGGTGTGTTGTGATTGGCTTTTGTCTTGCTATACCCCTCAGGAGCTATTCTGTGATTGGCAGACTTATTTGTGGGAACCCTTTTGGCGGACAAAGTGCCCAAGCTACATTGGAGGGACTTTGAAATTATCTGAGGGTAGGATGATAGATGACAGGCTAGTGGTGTGATAAAGGTAGTGTAGGGTTGAACCAGGAGGGTTGAGGAAGCAGTCAGTCCTTGGTTCGAGTCCCGTAGAGGGTAATTATATGCAAATAGGCATTTTTTCGGAAATAGTAATTGCGTAATGAATAATAGTGATAGTAATAAAACACTAAGTACATGCACCGAGAGAGTAATTACACACATATGTTCACATGTTTACCCACCGGTTTGCGAAACTAAACTGATGACGGTGGTGAGATAAGGTTTTCCTGGGTTTGAGTCCCGTAGAGGTTAATTAAAGTATAANATAGGCATTTTTTCGGAAATAGTAATTGCGTAATGAATAATAGTGATAGTAATAAAACACTAAGTACATGCACCGATAGAGTAATTACACAATTAAGTACACATGTTTACCCACCGGTTTCCGAAAAGAAACTGATGACGGTGGTGAGATAAGGTTTTCCTGGGTTAGAGTCCCGTAGAGGTTAATTAAAGTATAACTATTAATGTAATTAAAGGACAAATACGTTTGCGCAAGTACATGTAATTACACGTCAAACCTCTATGAGTGTCAGCAACATACTGAACTGCAACACAGAGTATGACCTGATATAAAAATAATAATAAATCAGAGTAATTGCGTATCGATAGTAATTACACAAAGAGAAAATATGACGGATGCAAGTATACGTCCGCGCAGCTTGGAGGCTGGAAGCAAACTGAGTTTAAAACACTAATATATATTTTTATTATACCCCCCGCCATCTTGAGACAACATATAAGGGAGAAGTTTAATTTTTATTCATTCAGTATTCGTTAAAAATCGTGTGGAGATGTGATTATATATCTTGTTGTTAAGATAATCTTTAAATTAAATATGTTTTTTAAATAATAAGCGGCACACAATCGCGCTAATATAATGTCGTGATACTTTAACAAAGCACAACACTCCGTGGAGTCCACAAGTACCTAGAATGGGCATGCCCTTGCTCTCGGGCGAGAGTGTTACTATTTTTCCCGCTAGGAGCGCTGTAAGGTGAGAAGAGCCAGTCGACCGGCTGACGCGGAAGTACCAACACAGAAACCGCTCTCAGAAGGTGAAAGGTGGCAGGGACACACATCGCTCATGTATCGATCGCTTGATGGGCAGGTGAAGGGGCTAGTTTTCCCCCACCACACACCACCTTACCTCGCTCAAAGAATGTTTTGAATAGGGGTTGGTTGACAATTACGTGCTGTCTAGCATGTAAACATTTTATACCCTACCCCCCTCCAGAACCTGACTGAAGGGGGGTGGACTACACACAACACTTCGTGATAATCACATTACATTCTCTCCCTAAACTATTTCCCATAAACTGCACAAAAAATAGCGTACCTCTCCAAAAAAATTTTTCTTTTATTTCTAATACTTTTTGAAAATATTTTTATACATTTTTTTCTAATACATATTGGTTTTGGTTAAAAAACGTTATCATACTATCACAGTGTTTGTGACGTAAAAGTGTAAAATATTTAGTATCAAAAAAAGGTTGTTCATAAAACTTACAGACATAATTATTTTCCTTCTTTCGGTATGTGACAGACAATCTTTTCTCGATTATCCGAAAATATGTACGTGTTTCCATTCCTGTTAACGACATTTATCTATATATCAAATTATATAGATTTATCAATTGAAAATTTCAAATAAAATACCAAGAATAGGCCACAACACATAATGAGCAGTTTAGGCAAAGAGTTCTTACAAAGGTGAAATACCAGTGCAGTGTCTGAATAGTACGGGATTTACTGAACGAAATTTTTTTTTTACTCTGTGAATAAAAAAAAATTATGATTAGTAGCAATTTGCTATTTCAAAAATAACTCGCTTCTAGTTTACAAGTGACATACACTCTTAAATAGAAACTGTTTAAACTGCTCCATATAAGAGCAAATTTGACTAAGGATCTGCTGACACTGCTCTACCTGAATCAGTAAAATTATACTCATCATTTTATCTGCAGTTATTCACTGATTAAATAATGGCCTTTGCTTCTTCATAGAGAATTGTACAAACTTAACAGAATAAATTCGGTGCATTCCATTGGTTCGCCAGTAGAATATTATTCATTAATTGGAGATTAAGTACAAGAATTCTGCAGAATGAAATCACAGAATCAGATATAGAGTGTAATAAAACCCCAATTTTTATTTCATTCATATTTAGAGCATATGACAAGTAGACAATATAATATAATCTCCGTTTAACAAGACAGGTTTACACAATATTTATTATGAGAATACGAAACGCATTATATAGACGGAGTTCTACTTAACAAACTTCTAATAACCAGGTGACATGGGCCACATGCGAAACATACAAAAAGGAATTAATTTAACAAATGATACCCAGAAAATTATCTTCAAATAATCAGACAAATAGGCTGTAAAAAAAAGGAACGTAGAAATAATCTTGTTGGTGATGTTTGAAATCACACATTATTTTATTAAAATTCATGCATTTATTCACTATCTCTTAAAAAGTCGCGTCCAAATTCAAACACATCTGCAGAAGGCCAGTAGGCATATCTGAGCAAGTCAAAGAACGAAAGGTTGCGGAGATCGTTCAAGGGTTTATTATTTATATTTATTCACTGTCACAAGATACTATCTGAAAACACGAAAGGCCTGGCCTATACTAAAAATGTGATGTCCATGAACCGGTACGCAATTTCAAAAGCCTAGCCCTTATTGTACGTATGTTAATACCAACATTATTTTGTAGATTCCTTGAGGGAAAATAAAATCTTGAGATATTAAAATATACTTGGCCTTTAAATAAATACTAAAATTATATAATTTCGTTCACGGATAAAATCACAAAAATTTAGTTTGCCCAATACTAACCTTCACACACTACGGAGCAACGACCACTTCAATAAAGCACCAATACATCCATCCAAATAAAACAAAACAAAATAAATTATTTTTACACCAGCAGTAAAATATGAATTATTCATACATTTTTGCTCTCTAGGTATGTTAAATGTACTTGTGCAATCAATATTTAATATTATAAGTATTTTCACCTTAAGGAAAAAAAATACATTTTCAAACAAGCAATTTGTAATTGGTCCAGCTTTACCAACTATCAAACAACTAACGTCCCAATATAATAAGTGTTAAAAAATATAATGTGTATTTTAATTCGTTAAATCCTGGAACATTAAAATTGTTTTTTAAATTTGGATTACAAATTCAGAAGCCATTATTTGTGTTATACAAAATAAACATATGATAAAACGAAAAAAAATTAATGAATAATTGGTCAACTACAAGCACTTTAAAACCAAAGTTGAAGAATAAAATATAGCCAACATGTTCTGTCCACAACTTCTTCTTCTTCTTTCTTGAATAAAGATATATCAAGAGGATAGGTATGGATTGCTATGTATTCTTTCCGTATTTGAGCTGATCAGAAAATTAAAAGGTAAGTGTATAAAATGTAAATATTGAAAACAGATTTTAGGTTTACAAAAAACGTATCAAAACTCAAATCATTAACAACGTAAACAATTATTAACCATATATTGCAGACACAGTACTGCTATCATTATTGGTTGGAATAATGATTTTTTTTTAGTTTGTATTTTTATTTCGTTTTATGTAAAAATGGATAAGTCTATTTAAAAAATAAAAACAAATGTAGGAACAACACATACGTATCAAATTTTTTTTGGATATATGAATGTGTCTTATTTATAGGACAATTATGAATAAATCTACCAATACGTAAAACCGGTTATGATGATATCTTCAGTCATTATGTATTTGCCGTGTACACTCATTAATTACTCTAGTTAAATCCAACTTTTTATAGATTAAGAAACATCAGAAACTTTACGATTTTAAAAAGAGACCGCATAAAGGAGTTTAATATTTCCTACCACCGAGCGCTGTATCACTGACTAAATATGAGGCAGACTGATCTCGATGGCTGCGCAAAACCAATCTCCATGTCCCAAAATTTAACTGCTTTTCAGCCAGTACGACTAGCAAAATAGGCATAGATTGGATTTGAGGTTAGAACACTCTTTAGTAAACAAGTGCTTTAAGATGTTTGTATACATCTTCTAGCAAATTTGTAATGCAATTTGATTAAATTAAACTTGGTGTAAGTATTTCAATTATATTAAAGTGCTTATGTTTTTTATATTAAGTTACAAACATGTTCATCACTGTTGACCATGAGACTTTGGCAGTTGTGTTCCTTTGCGGTAGGTCAATGTTGGGTACATGCGCAGAAAACGAATACGCGCTCTACCTCAGCTTTGGTCTATGGATTGTATACGGTAGTATTCCTCTGTAAGTCAAATTTCAACCATAGGCTAGACCTATTAATATTCTTCGTGAATGTATATGTTTATATTTAAATTTTAAAATGACAAGCACTTTTATATGAATAAAATACTTTCACCAATTTTAATTTTATTCAAATGCATTAACAATTTGCCAGAAGAAGTATAAAAACATCTCAAAGCATATGTTTTTATGAATAGTGTTGTACCTAAAAACTCTGCCAACTTCGTTTACGATAGTCGTACTGGCAGAAAAGCAGTCCAATTCGGGACTCGAAGACTTTATTCTTCGCAGCCACCGAGATCGCTCTACCACATTATCACTCTATAATATGAACCACCTTGTAAAAAGTAGACAGTAAAATAATATAGTCTGTTGTATATAGATATATTTTATTACAGATAATAAAGAAATAACTTAAAGCGAATTCGAAGATCTAAATAATCCATTTATATAAGATGTGAAAATCGAAGCAATAAATTATCCATGATATAAGTGAATATGTAGTACACAGATCATGCTATCTGCGCATTCTAGACTCTCTGTCCCATCATTGGAATAATTTTGTGCCAATACAACTATCATGAAGCAATTGATCGAGAGTTGAGGTTACAACACGATTTATATAAGCCAGTGGATTTCGATTTTTTATACTTCCTGTGAGGGTTGATAAATAAGAAAGCGAAGTTAATGAATTACCAAATTAAATTTTCCTCCAAAGCACACATACATGTTAACAGCAAAGATAACATAAACAGAAGCAGTATTCAAATAATACATATAGCATATATCACGTATCGATTCTCTGCTTTATCGCCATCCATTAGATTTAGGTCTCCAAAAACATTCACGAAGAGTCAGTGTACAACAGTGTGGAAGATAGTTTACAAGTGCAAGACGTCCAACAAATACTCGATGTTTAACTGCACTCAGGGGCACAGTTAATACATCAGCTAACATATCCTCTAAAGACAAGTACATAGCATTGGTAACTCCTGATTAAATGTGTTTCCTGAGGACGTTGTACCTTACGTCTATTTCTTTTGATCTGGAATTAGTTACTGAAATTTGTGCCAATTAAGTTGCTCATTTGTTATTACAGAAAATGTTGCAAGATTTTCCTACACATTCAGGAACAATTTCAGATATCAATTGTTTTAACCATAGTAACTCTTGAAACAGTGAAAAGATAATGACATGTATTCAGCTTCGCAAGTGGATAATGCTACAGTTTTCTGCGTCTTGCAGAACCATGATACTGCACCATCTGATAACTTGAACACACAACCGGTAACAGAATGACGACGAAGCGTATCAGAATTCTTAGTTAGCTCAATCGTTCCCCCTTCCGCCTTCACGACAGCATTCATAATTATATAATATCAGTAGCTTTTTACTCTGACTGTTTATTAGACATACCAATCAGGTTTCGTGGTCTGGTTGATAGTATTTAAATGTAAAATAAATGAAATGTTTTTATTCCGAATATTGACAAAATTTAAAAAACAAATTGCTCACATAAACTATTTTTAATGAAAGCTACTTTACCCTCCGGCCACACTACATTTTGTGCAATATCACAGAAACGATGGTTTCCAGCAAAAAAAAAATATTGGGGTTAATATTATTGTCAACAAACAGCAGAACGTAAATATTTCACGAACCTTTTGACGTATTTCTAACTGTTTGCAAAATTTATTGGCAGATGATGGAGTCGTAAAAAGTGTTCTCTACTCATTCCATCTATCACAACGTTTAAATTGATCGAAGAACGATACCCGCTTAATAGTATATAATGCAAACATATCTACAGAGAGAATACTTCATCGCAACAAACAGTTATAATATCTGCCAAACAAGACCTTCTACACTGGATTCCAAAAATGTTGTTACTAGGCAGCGAAAAACGTAAAGATTGTGAAAGTGTTTTCTACATCTCACAATTTTAGATTTATTACGCAGAACACCGTAGAAAAAAAGTAAGTAATTAATCTATTTACAGTTTTTGAAACAGGGTTACTATGAAAAATAAGATGCTTATTTTTATTATATAGCCGTTAGTACAACAATACAACGAGAGCTCAGAAATTCTCCTCCATCATAAACGCATCTACAAATTGTAAACGCATGTTCAGTACTTCCTAATCCGAACTCTTTACACTTTAATTTAAAACATATTGTAAGAAAGAAATGTGGTCATATATTCACACTGATCATGTGACAGGGCCCGCTATGCCTGTCTACACTCAAAGAAATTAATCGCAAATAAACCACATCAGTGAGTATGTACAGTCAGAAAGCAGGAGTGGTAAATTAATTTCACTTGCATCAAAGGTAACGTTACTAAATTTTCCCAGCAAAGATACAGATGGGTATGAAAGTTCCGAACTTTGTATTGTAAAAACGCTAAATATTTAAATATTTGCAACCGCATATGTGGTCTTATTTCCATTTATAGTATAGGTTAAATTCTTCTTTTACTAATAAGGAAGATTGCCAGTAATTTATTTACCGTGTATATAAATATCATTTGCATGTTCTCCCTTTCGTCAAAGGATTAGTGTGGAGGATAACAACCATTCAGGAATCACTTACTTAATAAAGTTAAAAGTTGAAATCGTTTTAAAATATGGGCATATCAAATTAACACAAAATTACATACGTTTTGAGCGGATTCCTGCAATGTAGTGCAGTAGGTTAAATAGCAAACCAAAAAAAGAACACAAAAAACAATGGCACGCCTATTTACCTGAAAACAGTTCCTTTCACTCAGCTAGTATGCCATACGCTATAGCAATAGTTACTAAAGTGATTTGCAGTTTTATAATGGCTGAGTTTGGGTTCTCCATGAAGTCAAATATTTCATCGAATATCTGCATTAACGTTTAAACTTTCAATACATATCCAAAGATAGTTATTCACGCTTAGAATCTGTGTCCGCGATAGGAACGAACCTAATATGGTGCAATCTGTGCAATGATAATGTATCGTTGTTTAGTAAATGATTGCATAGCTGATAGGTATCTGGTTTGTTCGCAATGTATTTTGCACACTGTTTTGTTTGCCAAAAATATATCAATATTACTTCACAAAGTGCAGATTCCTCTCCTACAATGTTTCGCGTAGGTCTATTTTGACCATACTAAGCGTACCGTTTCATTCAATTTCAAATTTGTAAGTACCTGTTAAAATTAATTTAAACTCTTGCTGTAATCTATTGTAATGCAAGTAAAACATCAGCTTGAACAGCAATAGAAAATCTTTTCAATAACAAAAGTACATTCTATGACTCAACAACAAATAAGTGTTAATAAGATTGAATATTCTTAGAGAAAATGTTTCTTGCCACTGTGATTTGGTTCAAACGTTAGAGTGTACCAAGAAAGTGTAATGAATTAATATTTCNTAACAAAAGTACATTCTATGACTCAACAACAAATAAGTGTTAATAAGATTGAATATTCTTAGAGAAAATGTTTCTTTTCACTGTGATTTGGTTCAAACGTTAGAGTGTACCAAGAAAGTGTAATGAATTAATATTTCCTTATAACAAGAAGTTTTATCACAAATTCGTTACAAGTATAATTAAACGTACTGCCTAGGTATCACAAAATTCAGGACATGTGCATGAATAAAATAGAACTCTAGTAATGCTTTATTGTAGAAATTAAATAACTGTTGTTTGCATAAATTACACACATATAAAATTGATGAGCAATTTGATGTATTCTTAAATACTTTGAACAAACCGTCTATTTGGAAGGATATGGGTGCATGTATGATTTAATGAACAAGTCATGAAAATATCAAACATATTGTGGCGCTTATCACTCACCCACAGCCACCACAACTTCTCGCCCAAACTCCACCATGCTCCGACACATTATGACAAGGATAAGGAAGGGAAGGGAAGCAGTAATTCCAAATGGATACTTACAAAACGATCAGGAAAATTTGACAGCTTAACATGTGCTTTCCAGATTGGAGCGGGGGTAATCACAAATGAACAACAATCAGTTTGGTTGGATGTAAATATTTATTGTTGCGATACAATCAATTTAATTTGCAATACTTCACAAAATTTCTAATATTTGAAGATAAAAAACCAAAACTTCATATATTACAAAAATTTAAACAAGGATATCAATCATAAATATTTAACCATACAAAACAAAATATATTTTACATAATTCAATAATACATCACCTGCCATGGCCCGTGCCTGTAGACGTGAGGATCACACAAATAACATCCAGTAACCAATTACCTACTCTTTGCTTTAGTCCTCAACGTAAAACATATCCTTAGTTTCAGATACATGAGTGCAGGGTATTCCCTTAGCCAAACACCAACAGTGTTTGCATTACTCTATTCCATTTATCTGATACAGTCATCCACAATACACAGTTAGCCGAGGGTATGCCCCTCTCCTTACACCCCCGACCAATGCAGTTATTGCATTTCCACTACACACCCAAGTTGCAGCACATCCGGGGATACTCTCCGCAGGTAGTGCTTGCCCTGACTCACAGCATGCAAAGTACAATAACCACAAACTGCAACATCAGTCAACCAAGAGGCTCACAATATTCCTCTACAATGCTCCTCCTCCTGAACCCGACTTCTTCCTCGAGACGTGCTAGTGAGTTATTTGGCTTTGGACACTGAGCTTCCGAGTAGGTCATCCCATTACCATATACCATACTTCATAGCCCCTTTCCCTTCCTCACTACGGTAACTTCGGTGCAGCGCCGTTTTCTTAACCTGTCTAGGGAACGAATGTCTAAGTCCCTCTTATCCGCTATGTTCACAATCCTGCAATTAAATATAACAATGTGAAGAGTTAATCTACGCCAAAATCAAATTCCAATATTACAGCAAGTGAAAGTAAACTCCCTGCTCACTTCTAACAGTAATTAANGAATCTACGCCAAAATCAAATTCCAATATTACAGCAAGTGAAAGTAAACTCCCTGCTCACTTCTAACAGTAATTAATAACCTTCCATTAGTGGCCTAATATGATCTAAGTCAAAATCCACCACTATCACAGACTAAGTCCCTCACTTTTTTCTGCAGCATTATTCTATGTCACGACAGACCAAGGTGCAATAAGAGTACAGTAACAAACGTAACTGACGCTTCCTCGCTAAGCCGGCGTTCGCTCAGCGCTTCCTCAGCAGCGAACCGAGTCCCAGAGAACTCAGCGACCATATCCCCTCACCGCCACCGGTCTAACATATGCCGAGGAATGCCGTGCTGTCAGGAGACCAGGAACCGAGGTTCTCATAGCTCGTTAAGTGAATTTATAAATCTAGTTGCAGCCCGACAGACTATGGTCATATCATTGAGCCGGCGATGGTTGCTGTGTTTATGTTTTAGCTGGTCTACGTGCTCGTATTTGTAGCTGTTAACCACTGATGTTAACCTAGTAAGTTAACGTGTATGTGTTATCGGCGCTAGCCTGCCCAGTGTCCAAATCGCCACGCGNTGTAGCTGTTAACCACTGATGTTAACCTAGTAAGTTAACGTGTATGTGTTATCGGCGCTAGCCTGCCCAGTGTCCAAATCGCCACGCGCGTTATATACCCGGCATACAATCCCTCCTATATACCTCGCGACTAGAGTTGCAGGCCAGGCCTCCAGAACCTTAGGAAATACAGTACCATATCAACCACCAATTAGAAGCTTTGCTCAGTGACATAATTGATCTCGAATAACGAAACTACTTGCCTTTAATGGGCAGACCAAACGCCTTGCAAGCCTCAGGCCTCAACAAGCCATACACATGTGTTTTGAAGGTAGACAATACGACAGGCGTCCCGCGCCTTGCAAGGTTGAAGTCAGCGTGGAGCAGATTATGTTTGTTGGCTGGAAAAAATATGACAAGTAGCAATATTGACCCTGCAGACTAAAATATATTAACCTGGTCACATATGTGACGAAGCTCCTTGGGTCTCATTTTATCAAAGTTTAAGCAATGGTAAAAGTTTGGAAGATTATTTTAACACTTATAGCCTGCATTGAAATATCGGCAAATGTATTAACTGAGAAAAACTATAAGGAATGCAATAAATTTAAATTGAGATTACTATATATAACAGTTTTTCAAATTATTCAACGTTAAAAATGTTCTNGGAATGCAATAAATTTAAATTGAGATTACTATATATAACAGTTTTTCAAATTATTCAACGTTAAAAATGTTCTAGCTCATTGATTTTGTAATGGGACTCAGTAATGAACGCCGTCCAAGTATTGATGCATAATGAACCGGCCTCACTTCACTCAATTTCAGATACTTGTACACTACAAAATTCGGATTGGGGAGGATGTGTTTTAAACTAAAACTTCTATGCTTGGTGCAAATATTTTAAAATTAAAAAGGGCAGTTTAACCTGTTTATTTTTAGACATGAACAAAAGTAACATGCAAGGTGCAACAAGTGAAAATTGATTTCCTGAGACAATGTGTATTAGAAAATTCGCAAACACTCAGACAACATACACGTATATATAATAATAAGTAACGCAAATTATATTATTGAATTGAATACAGCAGAGTNAAACACTCAGACAACATACACGTATATATAATAATAAGTAACGCAAATTATATTATTGAATTGAATACAGCAGAGTGTAGGGATCTTATAAAATCAAGTATAATGTTACAAAATTTTCTCAGCAATTNGTGTAATGAGCCACCCAGGTTCATAACACTGGGTATAGTTTTATTGATTGTGGATAATTTCTGATTTGCTTATAACGCTTTATTCCTTTGCTATTTTTATAAAAATATCAAAATCTGTTTTAACGGGTACATGAAGTGACACTCTTCTTCATTGATGCATGAAATGAAACGCCGTAACAGATCTGGCCAGACTCTGTCGGAAAATGAGGTATTTGTTAGGACCGGACCATAGGCAGCTTCTGTCTTTACCCCGAGGTTATCTGCCATGTTAACTGGAGTCTCGTAAACTACACTCTGTGTGTGGCTCCCCAAGAAGTAGTTGATCGGTGTTGGTTTCAGGTGAGCCAGCAGTTCAGGTGAAAGGACTTCATTTCCCTATCCACCTTCCTGGAAAGTGTTGATTGGCACACTCTTTAACATCAATGACAATGTCTATTTCAAGAACCACTGGTAAAAATAACGATCACGTCGTGTTGGTAAGTAGTTTGATCCTAACAAACTGTCATAAACACTGTTTGCCATCTAATAATCTTTGGTATGAGGTAATGATCGTTGCGTGCGTGTTTACGTCAGACCACACATAGATGGTATTGCTGTTGTAAAAAGTGCCGTGAGTGAAATGCGTTCCTCTCGTAAAAAGAACGGACTTGTAAAATTCCGGATCACGATCTGTTTGCTGTGGAAACCGTGTACAGTATACCATTCTNAAAAGAACGGACTTGTAAAATTCCGGATCACGATCTGTTTGCTGTGGAAACCGTGTACAGTATACCATTCTGTGTAAAGTTTAGTAGTGCCTACTGACTGGACCTTTCTACTAGGGTATGAGGTGCAGAAACGGCATAAAGTGTGATGAAGCCACTTCATAAGCAGTGATGGTAGATGGTTTTTCCTCCCATAAGGTGAGGACATCTCCTTAAATTAGCCGTACTCTTTCTTCTCTGCGCGCCACAGTTTCAGTTGTGNTTCCTCCCATAAGGTGAGGACATCTCCTTAAATTAGCCGTACTCTTTCTTCTCTGCGCGCCACAGTTTCAGTTGTGAGGCAGAACATAATTTCTTTCCATTAAGAGCCGGTAAACCATCGCCAAAATGCTGTGTTCTTAATGTCTTATAGCAGGGTTCCTTTGTTGGTGACAATCGTGCAGGTAATCTGCCGTAGCACTTGACATCATCATACATTAAAACAATGTTTGTTAACTCTGCAGACACGTATTTGTTCACATTAAATGCGGAACAATAAAGTTTAAGAAAGAATGCCAACTACGTATTTTCAGCTACCGGCTTGCGGTTTCTCATGACGCACGTGCATATTGTTGCTTTCAGATGCATTTTCGTTGGGAGTTCAAACATGCCCACAAAACACATGTTTTATTACCTCCAAATGATTTAACAACCTTCCTTTGTTTGTAGGGGCACTTTTCTTGCAAATTATGATAAAAAAAAGCATAACAAATGGATGACATTTTCGTAGATATGGACATGGTTATCATCCGTATTGATATTTAATGCAATTTTTGAGATTAATGAGTTAACTGAGATATTATAGTTGCAACTACCATTTATTTTTGACCGGCGATGTTGTTTTTAATTACATTTTCAGATGATAATGTGCTTTGTATGATAGTAAATTGTACGAATTTTGTTCATGTCCGATGATTTCCGCTATTTAAATATATTAAGGTAGTATAGTAATCCCTATCTCATGAGTAAATTATATGATTTATTATTACTTCAAGCTTCAAGTCAAACATATATTCTATATCATTTTCCAGATATAGTAAATCTCCTACAATAACACGCTGTATACGATACGCCCATTGCAACGTAAAACACTGAATTAAACAAAATCATACTTGGCTTTAAAAATGATTGATATTCGCAACATAACGCCACGATATTATAAAACAGCACTGCTGCAATTATTACGTGGGTTTAGATGTTGTTCGCAACCAGATCAAAAGTGACTACATGGCACGAATAAACAAAGTCGCCACCAAAATATCGTACGTAAGCTAATCGAAATCTTCGTATCACAACAGGATATATTGAAGGGTAAAACAAAACATCAAGGAACTGTGTAGACATATTACAAATAGAGGATAAATTTTCTACATATAATATGAAGCAATTTCATAACATTATTTGTTAAAACTAATGAAATACGTACCGAAGAAACCACTGTTCTTCACAGCAACATAAATAATAACACGCATCCATTGAAACTCTTAAGTAGCTAAACAATTTCTAAATGTAATTAAATAAACTCAACTGTATTTATTTCGATTTTCAAATTATTATAACGAACGTTAATTACATGTAGACAAACGGGTCACATTTTAAACAAATTGTGTAATTTTTCACCAAATATATGTAGCAGCAGTGTCTCCACAGACATCAGGGGAAGGGATGTAAAAAAAAATTTTAATCAACACTTTGATGATGGGAGATCAATGTAGAAGAGTTTGCGCGGGCGGGAGAAAGAGAGACACACGCGTTGCATCGCTGGTGACTTGCGGGATCCAAGTCCTCGGTTGGCGAGTGCAGAAATGGAGCACATCTCCATGTAGACTTCGTTCAATCTATGAAAATTGGCCTACAGGCAAACATTTACTAGGCAGGCTACCACACAAAATGGCCTTGGTAAGAGTACACCCCTACATACATTAAATAGGGTTTGGCACCCTCCAATTGCTAGGAACTTTGCAACCCTCCTCTTGAAGCAATTAAACATGGCAAGTTAGTAATAAGCGTGCAAAAAGCAATGAAAAATGTTGTCTTGATAGTATTCACTAATATTGACCGTCGATGCACAAATCACATGTTTAGGTGGAAAGCAGTTAAGTGGTTTACTGGTAGTTAGGCAGCCTTTGCCATTGTCGTGCATGGCTTGTGAACTGATACCCTGGCTAATACCCATGTCATAAAGCAACACATTTATAAGATTGTGGACAGCTGGGAAGCTACTGTGGGCAAGTGCCCCTTTGCATTGGTTCCGGTTATCGTACCAAGTGGCGACGAGTTTGAATGTCTGCTAGCATTGCGTTGATAGTTTACACAAGAGACAGTTCTTCACAACGTGTGTGATGGAGTGGAGTAATGAGAAACTGCTGAACATGCATATCATATATTCTGAAACTATGTGTAATGCATCAACTCTGCGTCATCGATACGCCGTAGTTTCCAAATAGACATTTACCACATGCACGTGCATTCACTTCAGTTCATCGGCGATTGTGTGAAACAGGAACTGTACACGCAAGTTACCACGATCTTAGCCGACCACGGTAAGACATCGAGCACAATGTATTTGACTATGTTGATGTAAGCCCAAGTGCCAGCACTCGAGGTATCGCAGTCCATCGTATGTTGCACTTTACGGCGGGACAAATTGCACACATATCACTAGCAGCCAGTTCAGGCACTTCTTACCTCTGACTGGCCTGGCTATCTACAGTATTGTGAGTGGCTCCAAGGCCAAATTAGGCGACACCCAGGTTTGAACGGCGCTATACCATTCACCGATGAAGCATCCTTCACGAGGCAAGGTGTCTTAAAATTTCACAATGTCCATGTGTCGGCACACATCAACCCACATCAAGAACGGGAATCCCACTTACTATGTATGTTTTCTGTGAACTTTTTGGGCGGGGATTATCGATGGAATGCTAATTGTGCCAATTGTATGAAGTACTATCTGCTGCATAAACTACCAACACATTGCTAGCAAGCAGGCAACCTCGTTGCCACTTGCTACAATAACAGGGCCACTTGCCAGCAGTAATTTCTCAGCAGTGAACAATCTTATAAACTTGCTGCCTTAGAAGAGGGACATTAATCACGTCATGCACGACAGAGGTAGGGGCTGCCTACCTTCAAGGCAATCACTCAATTTCTTTCCAACTAAAAAAGCTATTTGAGCGATAACGATTGCTATAAGAAGATACTACCACGGTGATATTTTTATTTCCTTTCGCATAGTGATTACTAACATGTCATGTAAAATCGCTTCAAGAGCAAGGTATTTAACTTATGAAGGGGTATACTCTCCGTAAAGTCATTTTATGTGGTGATCTGCCTTGTAAACGTTTGCTTGTGTGGCAATTTTCGTTCCTTCATTGCAGGTGGTTTCCAATTTATCGTTGCATAACTCATTTTCAGTCACAACGATCCAAGGCGTCTACCACCTCAGAAATCGCTTTAGGACCAATGTCGTATATATGTTTCCCTATTTAATTGTCCTGAGTATTCTACTCACGTCAGGTGTGCACACATTTACAACTCAGACTGTATTTAAACCGGCACACTAACTGGCATGTGTCCAGTAAAGTTGGTAACGACGGAGATACATTAAAATTGTCAGATAAACATTTGTGAAAACTGAAATTATTTGTTTTGCTTTCTGTTTTTATAATGCATAAAAATGTAAGAATTAGAAAATGTGTTAAAATATTATATTTATAAATTATTTCACTCATTATTTTGACCGAAGAATAAATAAAAGTGATCAGGCCCGTGGCAAAACTAGTTTTACATTTGATGGAATAATTCCTTATGTACATACAAGCAGATATTAAGCAGGATTTTCAAAAGCGTTAATTTAACGTGAATAGCCTTTACAGTAATGAATAACCACCCTGTAAGTTGCAATTTTTAGTTGTAAGAATCTAAAAGACTAACATATTTAAACTCTATTTTAAATAAGTCTTTGTCTACGCCTAAGATATTTTCATAATAAATACCTACTTGGCTGTAAAAATGTGTATTATTTAAGTTATATATATCACTTCGACTATAANGATATTTTCATAATAAATACCTACTTGGCTGTAAAAATGTGTATTATTTAAGTTATATATATCACTTCGACTATAAAAAATTCAGGAACAGTTAGATAATAAGTACGTTCTTTAAATAACTAGGTAAACCCTTTAAGGGCGTTGGTCACGAAAAAATGTGTTATTTAATATTTGCATCATAGAGTGTTCAACTTGTAGACATGATTTGTGACTAAGATCAAATATTAATAGATTGCATGGTTTTAGCGAAATGGAATGTCCAAATCATAATTTTCCCGTTTTAGAGTGGTACAAATAAAGAAAACCATCTTACGTACAGAAATAAGATAATTCACACTGAAATGATATGCCAAGAGTTATTTCAAGACGTCTATTAATTTGTACAACGAAATATTTTTGCAATTCAAAAAAATAGCAGAAAATAAGAAAATTCTTGCATATTTTTAATTTTTGGCGGTCCCTAAAGTTTTAGATATTAACTTTTGCTAAACATACCTTAAAATAAATTGAGACAATATCTTTTAGATTTTCTTTTTAAATTTTCTCTTAATAGATTGGATTATTTTATTTGTACATCACAAAAAGAGTAAATGTAGATTTTGATAAGTAATTTTGCGATAACCATTCGAACTAAAAATATTTGATCTAAGGGAAAGGTAGTCACAGATAATGCTTTTAAGTTGATCAATATATGGTTCAAATATAAAATAGCCTTAAACTAAAAATTGTTTTGCTGTGATATTCGGGTATAGGATGTTTTGTACTGTAATATCGTTACCAAAGCCAACTATGCTACCCATAAACGTTGATAGCACTGGAATAATATTATGAAATATGTCGTCTTACGAGCACTCAAGGCCAGAAGTTCACGTGCAGATGCGATCCTTTGAACCTAATATACCACAGTTACATGAGAGGAAAATTTAAGCTAACGTGAACGAAGTAGGTGAACAAGGACCAATTATGCGTTATTGATAAATGGCCGTGATTAGTTCAATAATCGCTATTGGAGCACATGACCGTTGGGTGAGCGCTGACGTCACATGTCCAATATGTCTGCCCTGCGGAGGGACATAACTCTCTTGGCAAATGCAATGACGCTTCCCACCTGACATCATCCAGGACCTAGCGAAAGATAACTCCTTAAA